>JASDQU011025743.1:8515-19995 GCA_032191745.1 Picea mariana
CATTAACGAGTGAAAATGTACAAAGACTGTAAAAATACAGAGTGAAAGACTCGTTAGAATGTGGTAGCTTATCTCTGAGAAGAGATGTGTCCGCTACTCGCATTCGCAAGAAGATTATTTTACAATGAGGCTCCAAAGTACTTTTTATCATAAAGAAAATCCAAAACCCTAACCCCGGAAGATGAAAAGTCAATAGTTTTGTGGACCTCGTTTTGGGTAGTTTGGTGTATCAACTTCTCAGGGGCGTAACTTTGGACTACAATCTTTGCTTGGGGCGCATGATAGCTCGTTGGAAAGGTATTGTCGAGGAGATTCATTTAGGGGGCTCAATTTGAGCCTGTTGCTATCATTGAGAAGCTCGGTCCCCAAAAAAATTTCATTTAGGCCCTCAAAATGGCCCCGAAAGTTAAAAATTGCTAAAAATAGTAAATTGCCAAAATTGCCAAAAAATTGTTTTGAACCAGTTGGAAAAAGTTGGTGGCCACTGATATCCATCTGGATCAATCCTCCCTCCTTAGGAAGCAATGGTGTCCATTGCATTGAGTTCCCGGGGGAGAGGGAAAAGCGTTTGTTGAATCTGCATCTTGATGAGTTGCTTGACTTGTTGGAGAAGTTGTGTTGCTTAGCTTGTTGAAGGTTGTTACAAACATGTGGTTGGAAGTGTTGGACCTTTTTAACCAGTCTGGCTACATGAGATGCATGTGTGCAGAAGGAATCTTTACACTTTGTTGCAATCTTTTCAACCTCCTTCTGTTGGATAGAACGTGCTTGGGCCGAGGTTGTAGTGGTTGCAGTATCCTTCTATTCACCTTTTGAATAGATTGTGAAGAAGCTGAATTTTGTAGTATGAGATACTACCTTGAGACACTGTTTAGGCGGAACAATAGTTGGAACTACCTCTGGTATTCTGTAGAGATGACCCCCTAGAGAAATAATGACACTGCGGGGTCGAGACTCATAAACAACATGACACTTCCACATATATGGTTGGCCCAAGAGAACATCACAGACATCCAGTGGGGAAACATCACATAATACCTCATCCTTGAAGGGCTAGATGTCGTATGACAATCAACACTATTGGCTGACACAAAGATATCGTCCCTGGAAAAGCCACCCGATGTTATATGGTTGCGGTTGTGGTGTTGTCGACAATCCCAACTGTTTGACAACCTCTTCTGAGATGCGGTTCTTCTGTCTTCCGCTAGCAACAATAAAATGCAGTGGGGTCCCCTTCACCCACATCTGTGAATGAAAAAGTCACTCCCCCTCTTCAAGATTTGTTGGTTCTTCTGGTTGAATTGTTGCAGTCGCGACAATAGCAGTGGGGCCTGCATCGATGATCTGTCTTTTACCAGTATTTTCATAACCAGATTCTGAATCAGGGTTCGAATCATTTTCTTTGATCTTAGCCACCAGTGATTGTTTTGAGCAACATTCCTCAGTGTTGTTCCAGGGGATTTTGTGGAAATCACATCATTTTTCGGTGTCCTTCTTTGTCTTCCCATGATCCTTCTTTTCCTGTGGCTTGGACTGGTTTTCTGGAGACTGTTTGTTAGGTCCGTCTTTATCATACTTTAGTTATTGCAGATTTGTAGACCCAAACTCCCGTTTGTTCTGGTGCTTAAATTTTTGCTCGATTTTAACAGCATATCCATAAGCAGCACCGAGTGATGAGATGTCCAGAAAATCCATTTCAATTTGGATGTATCTGTGTAGAGCCCAACGGTATTTTAGAACCAAATGTCGTTTAGAGTCGTTGATACCCATCTTGGTGCGCAAGGTATGGAAGGTATTGGTGAACTCCAGAACTGCTTGGCCCCTCTCTTTCCACAGTGTGGTCCATCTCATGTACTGTTCCTCATAGTTTCCAACCAGGTAATACTGTTCCTTTACCACATCCACAAAAAAATCCCAAGTGGGCTCGGCCCCATATATTTCAGACTCCTCTGTGGAACTTTGCTTCCAATAAGTTTCCCACCAATGTTTGACATGGGGGAGAGATTTAAGGAGTGTGAAGGTGATATTTTCCCTGTCGGAAAAATTATGAACAGAGAAATAACCTTCTAACAGATTTAACCATTTGTTTAGGGCATCCGCATCTATCTGACCTTCAAATAAGGGAATATCAAAATTAACCTATACCTTGAAAGGAGAGGTGCTTCCAAAGTGGTTATTGATGAAGATGTGTTTGTTTCTATCGACGAGTGTTGAAGGATGTGGGAAAAATTCTCCATCATTTCGTCCCTCTGTCGCGTGAGAGCTTGCTCAAGCAATAGATTGATAGAATCGTCTGGTCCATCATTTTCCTTTTCTTCCGCCATGGAGGGTTTCTTGGGTGTGCGAGAGCGATTGTCTTCAAGAGAGACAAGCTCGAGACCCAACTTTCTATACTCGGACCTCGTCAGGGACATGCACTGAAAAAACGATCAAGAGTAACCTCCTCTAGTACCACTGATATGGATTTTTTTTATACGAAATGATAGTGGAGATATAATAAAGCAATGTACAAAGATATCTCGGATATCCAATAATATAACAGAAATGTATCAGAGATGCAACCATAAACACATAGATACAGTAATACACAATTTTCTATTAATGAGCGAAAATGTACAAAGACTGTAAAAATACAGAGTGAAAGACTTGCTAGAATGGTGGCAGCTTATCACTGAGAAGAGATGTGTCTGCTACTCGCATTCGCAGGAATATTATTTTACAATGAGACTCCAAAGGAATTTTTATCATAAAGAAAATCTAAAACCTTAACCTTGGAAGATGAAAAGCCAACATTTTTTTGCACCCCATTTTGGGTAGTTTGGTGTATCAACTTCCCAGGGGCAAAACTTTGGCATATGATCTATGTTTGGGGCACACGATAGCTCATTGGAAAGGTATCGTCTAGGAGATTCATTTAGGGGGATCAATTAGAGCCTTTGTCTATCATTGAGAAGCTCGATCCCAAAAAACCTTCATTTAGGCCCTCAAAATGGCCCTGAAAGTTAAAAACTACTAAAAATAATAAATTGCTAAAATTGCCAAAAAATTGTTTTGAACCAGTTGGAAAAGGTGGGTGGCCACTGAGATCCACCTGGATTAGGGGGGGGGGACATAATACCCCAATTTTGACCCTTGAAATGTAATAAATCATATTATATAATTGTTTTAAATATGATAATATGGATTCCTAGTGTGAAAGTCAAGGCTAAGGCCAAGGCCTAACTAGTGAATGGTTGTATCATGTTTGATTTAAATATATGTACATGAACTATGTGGTAGGTTTTCCACAATGAAATGATGTCTAGAATATCATGTGTAATGGCCCAAAATGGCTGAGAAGAGCACAAGAGGGCCTCTACTTCCACTAGAGGGGAAGAGGAAAGGGAGCCCATTGAAAAGTAAATTCTATATTGTTAGCCTAAGAACTCATCTCTTTTCCAAAATGTGCCTTAAATAAAGTCATCCACCTCATTTTACTCATCAAACCAACTATTATGTGCATGTAAGAGGTTGATGAGGAAAATTTTCTCACACAGTTACGGAAGCATGGGATAAGCACAATCATCAAGGGAAGTGTAACAGTCCTACATTCCCTTATTCAGAGATAATGTTAGCCATAATTTTCACCAATCCTCTAATTTCTTTCTATCGACTCTTGAGTTATGGAGAGAACTCTCACATTCATTCTCTATGTAATTCATATTTTTTTTTCCATTGCCAGCCTTTACCAATTTGGAAATTAAGAAAAATAAACACTACGAAGAGGAAAATTCCATACTTGGGATGAAATATAGTTGGTTGTAAGTGAGCATAGAGGTTGGGTGAGATAGGAATTCATCATTCATTCTTCAATTTCTTCTCTTTGGATGCTTGAGAGCCAAGTATTGTTCCTGCAGACAGTGCCCAAAAATTGGGCTCTTTCTTTCCGCATTGAACAACACTAGAGGGAAGAATTTCTATGAGGGATTGCTAAGAAAAGGAAGATAATATATTGATTGTTTTTTAGTGGGGAAATGGAAGACAGTTCCTTGGTTATTGAAGGCCAAATGAGATACTTGTAATTCTTAGTGGTGAGAAAATTGGCTGAGCATGAAAATAGATGGGTTGGGCTAATAGATAGGAGCCTATAGCTTGGTTCCTTCACCCTAATGACCTCACAGCCTGAATTGGAGGTGGTATATGCACTAGATGCCTATGTTTGTGTGGAAAATTATTGTTATGTAGCCAGTTTCTTAGACCAATTTCTATTATAAGAGAAGCCTTCTTTTGTTGTTTATAAATATGAAAATTTATTTGTATTCTTCATTATAGAAAATTTACATATTATGCATGGTGTGTGTGATTATTTCTAATTTTTTTCATAGGCACTAGGTTGTCATGAAATTCTAAGAATCCATGCTAGTTTAATTTATTGGATCATTTTAGTTTTCCTTTGCACATATTCTATTGAATTTTTATCCTTCTGGGGAGGATTATTTAGTTCTTATTATGGGGAAATTGCTACCTAGGGATGGAATTTGAGATCTATAATGATGGTTACCCATCCCATGGTTGGGAGTGAATGGAGGCGACACTACAAAGGAGTTTCATCTCAGAACTATGAAAACTAAGGTGGGGAATTTTAATAGTGAATAACCAATACTGAAAGAAATTAACTAGAGTTAAAAGATCACCAAAACGGTTCCATAATTTTTCTATAATGTCAAGCACTCCTTTGGAGCTCAATAAGTTCAACACTATCGAAGAATCCCTTAAGAGTGATAGTGAAAGGCATTGGAATAATGCCATGTATCAAGAATTTGAATCTTTGTTTAAAAAATCAAACTTTGGGACTCATAGAATTGCTTCTCCAAAAGAAAGAAATTGTATACAAGTGGGTTTTGAAGCTAAAATGTAAGTAGGATGTCACAATTAAATTGCTAGAAAGCACACTTGATGGAAAAAGTGTATGATTAAACTAAAGGACTCGACTACCAATAAAAAATTTCACCTATGATATAGAGGTCATCAATTAGGGTGTGATTGTCTTTATTGTGGTACATGACCTACATGTGACATATCAACTTGATGAAAACACATTTTTTTTCTCAATGGAGAGTTGGATGACATATACACACAACAACCTAAAGCATATGCGAAATTGAGTAGAGATCATTTGGTTTGTAATTTGTAGAAGGATTTGTATGGTTTAAAGCAATCCTCCAGAGCTCGATACCAAAGGATTGATGGGGACCTGAAGGGGTAAGGATTTGAGAATTTGCTTGTTGATCCAAGTGTTTATATTAATATGTGTTAGATCTTATAAATCCTAGCAATGCATATAGATGGTGCTATTGTTTTTTGCAAACATTTGTCAATATTGAAAGTTCAAATTCAACATGAGCACTACATTTTATATGATCCACTATTGTGTTGATATTCAAGTGCAAAGATATCGTGAATCAATGTATTCACTTGTGCCAACAAAACTACATTGAACATTTTTTTAAGGTTCTAGATGGGTGAATGCAAGTCGAGTGAAACTCTAATAGAGAATGAAGTCAAATTGTCTAAGGACATTTGTCCAAACATCTAGGTCAAGTTGCATGCAATGAAAAAAGTGTCATGGATGTGAATGCAATTGGCAGCCTAATGTACGCTATGGTATGTGATGTATTATATGGTATGTAAAATACTAAACAATTTTTTTGTTTAAATCCATTGAGCCAATTTCTTTTAGGTCTAGGATTATAACATTGGCAACCAATAGAGTTCCAATATATCATCAAGTTACTTCAAAACAATGTTCCACTAAGTTTCTAGCATATGGGGACATTGAAAGTATAAAATCATGTCTAGGGGACATGTTGAGACACCACCAAAATTTTAAATTTAAAGTAGAGTGCCCTAGTGGGAAATGTTTCACACCATGTTTTGTTGAGTTCTATTTTTTCAAGGACATCATGAAACCTTTCACATAGATTTATGATATCCATGAACCCTAAGGAGCACTATTTAAAGCAAGTGCATTACATTCAACATGAGTTTGATTAATACATTGAAATTAATAGGATTTTGTGATGGATATTGAGCAAGGATATGGATGATCAAAGATCTACTTCCAATTATTGTTTCTGTTGGACACACCTACCACACTTAGAGGGGGGAGGGGGTTGAATGGGTGTGGGGCTCTTTTTCCCAAATCTTCCCTCTTACACAAAATTTATTAGTTAACATTCAATCATTTACTCATTACCCATTGTTTTCATTTATAACCAGTTAGATGTGAACATATATCAGTAACATATATCAACAATATATCATCAACAAGTCATTACCACAAGGAACATAAAGAATACAAGATGTATGTACATTTTTTCTTTTTATTATGGACAACAATCTGGGGGTTTTTCAGCAACAACTGAATAGAGTACAACTCTATAAGAGCACCAACTCCATATGCAAGACTCAGCTTACATTCTTAGCACCAACTGAGATGAGGCAACAATCCTCAACAGATATCAATCTGTCAACAGGTACGCGACCTGTCAGTAGTGAAACCCGCGTGTGTATGTGCCCTGGCTCACTACAGCCTGTGTATGTACGTAGCCAGTGTATACAACAACCTGGGTATACCTTCTGAGATATTAGGGTTTATCCTTCAAGATTAACTCGGATCCTCTGCAAACCAATATATCATTCTCTTATGTCTTTGATTGTCCAATCTGACCACAAACCAGTCACAACACATCCAAGATTTCCAATAGTGTACTCATGCTCCACAACCAATCAATATGAATGTTATCTCAAACATGTATAAACAACTAGTATACCATAGCAATCATGTCACCACTGAATCACAAGAGTATTGTTCACTTCATCAACCAAATCAACCAAACTGAAACACATCATAGAAGCTATACCAAGAATTCCCTAAGCATTCACAACACATCAAACAATAGTATCCATCAAGACAATAATGTAACCATACTAGTGTCTCAGTAGTAGATCTAAGCCCATAGAATGCAGATCTGGAACCTGCCTCATCAGCCAAGATCTTGGCACCAGCTCAAACACAATTCTTCATCATTCCATCCACTGTATGTGCCCTATCCTCATACAGCCTGCGTATGTATGCATCCTGGCCCATTACAACCTGCATACACCTCAAAAACTAGGGTTTTTGAAGCTCCGAGACTTTTTTCGTCAAGATCTACAATATTGTCGAAACTTTGATGCATCCATGAGATCCTCCTCTCGCTCTCTTTCTCAGAATAGATCTTCAATCATGCTCAAGAGATCCATACCAAAGATGCTCTCACAAGAAGCTCATACAAGAGGCTCTCCATTGATCCACAAAAATGATGATTTGCAAGAGTCCATAGCTATCTTATTTATACTTTCATCCTCTAGGTCACTTAAACCATTTTTAGGTCACTTAACCCATTTCTAGGTCACTTAACCTATTTTCTTTATTTTAGGGTTAACCACTTTCCATTAATAGAAAGCTCTCCAATATTTTATCATTTAAATAATCTTTCTTGATTTTGTCACTTCTCTTTATTATTTAAATAATCCACCTTGACTTTGTCACTTTACTTTATCATTTAAATAATTATTTCTTCTTTTAGGTCACTTTGACTTCTTTGACCTTGGGGGCTTCAAGCCTTCATATGGGTGTTATAAGAAAAATCTGTCTGTAGGGACGGATCCGACCTATCCGGTTGTGAAGCTGGTTACAGCCCCTTTGGTAGCTCGACACGAGGCAGAGACTACCCACACCTCAGGTGGTCCTTCGCCTGAGGCGGTAAAGAAGGGGAAGAAGAAAGGTGAAATACTTACAAGAATTCGTTCTCAGGACCACCCACCCTGGGTGTTATCCTTCCTTAGCTTCCTGGATGGCTGAAATAGCCTGGGGGGTGAAAATTATGGACAACGGGATGAAAATGAGCTTGCTGATTTTTAGGACAGTGAACTAAATAAAGTGGACAGCGAGCTATTCACTTCCTTAAAGTGTTGGAAACTGTCCCAGAATGGGTCACCAGGGTAAACCGATATCTTGGGTAAATAACCAATGAATGCTTTAAGTAAAAGGGTATGAAACAAGGGTGAAAATGGGGTTTAAAATCTACAGCCAAGTACTTTTAAATGGCTATAAATTGCGAACAACAAGCTGTTCAAAGCTTTCAAGGCAAGGAAACAAGCCCAGAATGGCTCGATACCCCCCGGGGTGACCCGAGAAGTGATCCCGAAAAATTGTTAAATCAAAAAAGGGTTGTAAAAGTGGATGAACAGCTTTGTAACAAGTTGTTACAGCTATGATATAAGGGAAATTATACACAACTTCAGTTTTTTTTCATGAGTGAAAAGGTGGACTGACGAAAGGTTGACTTTTAAAAATATTTTATTGATCAATTTTTGTTTTTATCGCATGCCTTGGCCACCACACTGTTTTGAAGGTTATCCCGATCAGGCAAACACATCCCGGAACTGTGCCAACCAGTATAAGAAGAGTAGTCCTCGCAATCCACGGTGGTTAGGTTGAAGAGTGCCCCATGCAGTTCAGAGAAGTAGGGGTTAGCCACTTCTCGTCACTAGCGCTTTCGAGCTCTTAAAGCCGCTTGGATGGAAGAATGATACCTGTGAAAAGAAAGAGGCTCAGGACCCCCCTAAAGAGGGTTTTTTTTGAGCTTACCCAAGCAGAGTAGTATTCCAACCGAGCTAAGCTAATCAACTCCTTGACCGTGTGGTACTGAGGAAAGACCACTCGACTTATACTAACTAGACAACTTCCGAGGGGCTCCTGATGAGGACTCTCTGGCTTTGACTCTTAATGTTCTATGAAATTGAAATTTCATAAAATGAAATACCAGACCATCCACATGGCGAGGTCATGCCTTGGTTTCACAAGTGTGCCTCCTGGTTACTGAAATTGAAATCTATCTTGAAACTATATATATGAAACAAGTAAATAGATAAGTGACATATATGTCACGACTAAATAATATGTGTATGTAAATATCTAAATAATATAAGTTTTTGTTTTCTATGTATGGGGCGGACCCCTGAATTGTTTTCAAATCTTTTTTGCGGTGTTTTGCATGTATTTAGCTTGTTGATTATGCATGTACCCTTTTTGGGGTAGCCACCTGTAGATTAGTGAGCGAAAAGATGATACAATGAAAATGTAACAAGATTAGATAATTACAACATAACAATTACGACATTCAACCCAAAGGAATGGGTTGAGACTTTTTGCGAGTGGCAAAGACGCCATATGCATGAAAGCCCCAACTAACTCCTTGTATGGGGATTGGAAATTTAGTGTTTGAAATACAAAAGATGTGATTGTTATCTACACAAGTATTAACCAGATTTTTTGCATGAATTCACAAGTGGACCATTCAAACTACTTACACAAATCGAACATATAAACATTGATATGTATATCAGAAATTTTTGGAATGAGTGCAAGTGATAATTAAAGTGTGTATGAGAGTGATTGTATAGAATTTACCAATTGAAATGTGTGTTTTTCTTCACTGCCCTGCTGGCCCCTTTGCCTCAAATAGGTCTCTAGGTGGTCCCCAACCGCTTAAGAGAAGCAAAATGGGTGACCAAAGGTATCCTTGCAGGCAAACAACGAAATTTTAGTGTTTATGTATGGAAAAAAATAAAATAAACATAACAAAAATTTACATATAAGAAGTATATAACAGCCAACTAAGATGGCTGTCCCGTGGGGGAAAATTGACCAAAATGATCCATTTTCCTGTTTGGGACAGCAAGGTTAATGGTAAGAAAACATAACAGAAACATACATAAATGAAAAGATGAAGCAAACAAGTATGGACAACCAGCTATGAGGTCTATTTAAGGGTTCTCCTAAGGGGCCCTAGAACTCCCAGCCACTAGCTAAGGCTAAAAACAATTGAATACTTCAGAAAATATGCACTAAAACACATTAAGAAAATTAAACCAAGTTGTTAGACAATGAAAGTGAGCAAGTTAAACCCAAGGAAGCAACAACAAACACCTAGCTAACCAATCCCTCCTAGAGATAGCTAACATATCAAGCATTTACCACTACCCCTCAACCCTTAACCAACAATTGACACATCCAACAACTAAAATTCAACAAGTACACACACACAAAGAGCCTTATAAATTTCAGCATAGCTTTGTTACTATATTCATCCTCCCCTTTTTACAATGCCAACCCTCTTATTTATAAAGGAGAGGGGAAGGCCTAGGGTTAGGTCATAAAACACTTGTCACTTTTGGAAAAGTGACAAGTGGACCAACCCTAAAGTATTTTTGTCCTTTTTTACAAAAAGTAACCTTATCCAAAAAGGGAACCTTATCCAAAAGAGAATCTTATCCAAAAAAGGGGATCAAATCAGATTTGACTTGACCCTTCAATTACATACTAATTACATGCCAAAAGTAAATCATATGGAAGTTTATATTACAAAAAGTCATTTTCATAAAATGACAAAGCTTGATATGCCACATCATCATTTGTCTTGGGATTTGTGCCATCCCAAATGCTCTTTGACTGCTGCCATGTTTTTCAACTGTAGGTGATGTGTTTTAGGATAGTATCCAGCCATCCATGGCTGCCGGATTCACCGGAATGAAGGCCCAAGGTGTGGGGAATTGTTGAGTTTCTTTGGAGGGCAAGGGGACTTCAGGCTTTGTTCGTTGTAACGAAATTCCCGCTATTCAGGCACTTTTCAGACCTAATTATGCCCCCCCTTTGCTTCCTATAAGTCTCCTATGAGCTGGTTAAAACATGGCCTTGATTTGGGCTTGTTTCGGCAAGAGGACCTCTTGGATATGAACTTTTAGAGGCTCTTACTCTATACCAAACAGTCCCAAATATGTTATTTATTATTTCCATGTTGTATCTCTGTCCACTACCTTTCCCCTGCCTTTCGTTTGGCACAAATCTGACTCCGGATGAGTGAGATATGGCCCCGGGAAGGTATGCGGATGGAGCCGGCCAATGGACTGATCAGGGAAAGAATTTGAAATTGGGGTGAAATTCTAGGTTGGACACCAGAATTAACAGGCTGCTACAGGCCTGTATACCTGTAGCTGAAATGGGTTTCCCTCACCGGGCCCAATTTGACCTCGGAGGCCCCCAATTAGGCCTCTTTCCGGTGCATGCTTGTAGGGCCAAATTGAGTCCCTGTCGCTCTGGGACATGTCACTGAAAATCTAGGCTGGATTTGCTGAGGTGAATGGCATGGGTGTATTCTAGACTTCGCCCTGGTCGTTTCGACTATTTACGGGCAAAAATCTGCCTCCGTACCGGGAAGTTATGCAATTAAGAAGTCCAGTGACCTTTAGGGGAAAGGAAATTTAATTTTACTATATGGTTTATAACCCATTTAAAATTTTAATTAAAAATTTATTTATATTTTAATAAAACATTATAAAAAATTAAAAAAAAATAAAATTTTAATTATAAATATAAAATATTTATAACTAAAATG
>JASDQU011025744.1:14469-32149 GCA_032191745.1 Picea mariana
TTTCTGTTTTAATCATGTTGTGTATTTTCTCGAGCAAAGAACAAATTTATATCTCTAATATAAATTGCGAAATTTTTTCTATGGAAAAAAAAATGAAAATTAAAGTAAAAAAGAGATACAATCATAGTGATGTTTTTCTTTTTATGGTTTCTCAAAGTCCATAAATCATTTATGTAGTTGGTTAAGTTGATTTTGAACCCTTTAACTAGCACACTAATGTTTTTGATGGATGTTGTAAAGTCCATAAATCATTTACTGTTTCTTTCGCCATGTTTCAAATTATATTACACAAATTTAGATTAAGGTGTGGATGTGTTAAAGGTGCTAAATCATATGCGAAATTAGTCATTGGGAAATACCACATGCATGAAAAGATGTGTCTACAATGAATATGTAGCAATCTACTAGATCTATAGCAACTATTACATACGATCTATAGTAATTTGAAGGATTCATAGCAACTACTACATGTTTGATAAACACCATATATCTCTTAAAGTACGGTATGGGTATTTTGTATTTTTGGTGGGTGAGTAAAATTCAATGTAAGGCTTCACTCTACCAAAAATCATGTTGACCCAATTCATTGATTTCGAGTTATAAACAAATCATTGAATGCAGTAGTTACAGGGGATCTGTAGCAACAACAAAATAACTTACATTAACTCTCAAACTATATTACAATTCTCAATTGCTTTTCCTTAATGCAGCGTTTGCAAGCTAGGATTTTGATGAGTGATGTGAACTAGAGTTTTGGAAAAATTTCGATCTCCATATCAACACGCTCTTTCCATGACCAAAAGGCATAGATTTGAGCGAAGTCATGGACCCAACAGATGAGGGGGAGCGAGCCCCATCCTACAAACATGTGGTTACAATTGAATCAGGTGGCGCAGGGGGGTTGAGGCCACCCTTTGAGCCGCCGCCACAATATCATATGCCATCCTACCATGAGGTGCCAAGAAAGGGTAAAGCGATGGAAATCAAACCCGAGCCATCCCATCCAAAGGTGGCTCGAGCCCGGGAGCCAGGGAAATTCCTTCTGCAGGCTCCAGAAGCTCCAAGATTTGTGGTAAATTCAATACGGGTTGGAGAGCAAACCCAATACATTCGGGATCATGTGCTAATAGGGAAATTTTGGGGAATTTGGACCTTAGAATGAGATCTGTTCAAATGGATCCAAGCTTGGTTGAAGCCAAAGGGCCACTTCGACATTCATTTGGGATCAAAGGGTTTCTTCACAACAATCTTTCACAATCTGGAAGACAAAGAAAGAATCTTTGAAAATGGCCATTATTTTTTCAATTCAATAGGTATTTATTTGAGATAATCGATGGAACAACTCAACTCGGAGAAGGAGGACTTCACTCATGCTCTCGTTTGGATCAGGATTTATTCTCTTCCACAAGAATTTTGGTTGGGAGAAATTTTAGAGGGGATCATAAATACTTTGGGAATATACATTAAAACCGATGAGGCCACAAAACAACATCGCTACACCTCTTATGCACAAATATGTGTCTATTTGAACATTTCAAATCCCCTCACAGACTCTATATGCCTAGAATACCAAGACGAGGAGTGGATGCAGACAATTGACTATGAGCACATCCCCTTCAGAATCCAGATACCACAAATGTCATCAACATGGTCACTTATTCACGAATTGTTCGCTCAATGTCCCCCCAAGATTTGAAGTTGCAACAACAGATAAAACTAAGGATGACTTCACTCAGGTTCAATGGAAATGGAAGCAAAGCCAAAAGAATCCAACCCCTAATCAGAGCAAGGCTCCGTCCACTAGAAAATATTTTGCTATCTTGAGCCAAACCCTGAAAAACCCCAAATGGGAGAAGTATCAATACATGAACAAAATGGGAATGAGCAATAAAAAACAAAATCTTTCCCAAATCCCATCCTTGAGAAAATCATCCCCACCCAGGAGGACATCCCCAGAGGCGAAGATCAAATTACTAAAGAATATGGAGGAGACATGGAGATTGAACTTGATGAAAGAGAAATAGAGGGAATTGATCTGGTAAGTCTGGAAGAAGCATACCGAAAAAAGGAACTACATTCTCTCTTGTCGGATCAGCTCCGGAAAGTGCACAAAGTTTATCTCAACTCTACAATTGGAGCTACCTCCATATCTGGGTTGGGGCAGGAAATCCAAATAGGACCCCTCAAGGATCCCATAAGAAATCTAAAGACGAAAAAAAACAAGACAGGAAATTGACCCAACTGTTGATCTAGGAGCTCAATAGTTTCATGGTAAACTTAGGTTAGATCCAATTGATCTCAAATATCTTTCCTCCCATCCCCCCTCCATCTTCCCCATGAATCTAATATCATGGAACATCTGAGGCCTTAATAGAAGGAGTAAGCAAAGACTTCTTCGAAACCACATTATGGTAGAAAATATTGAAATTCTTCTTTTGCAAGAGACCAAATGTGTTGGTACAGAGGTTGAATCCATTTTAAATTATTGTTGGAAGCAATGCCATTTGGTTCATACAAATTATGGAGGATTGATAGGTGGCTTAGCCATTCTTTGGAATCTAGAAACAATCATCTTAGATAACTTCCTTACCATCAAATGGACTATCTCAGCTGGCTACAAAGCCATTGGTTTAGACAAGGAAGGGTTTGTTACTAATGTATACAGATCACATATATAGTCGGAAAATAATCCCTTTTTGCAAAGTTTGGAAGGCTTGAGTGATATTACTTGGGAACACAGATAGATCTTAGGAGGGGATTTCAACATTATCCTCTTGTTGGAGGAGAATAGAGGAGGCACTTGTAGGTTTGAAGGGGACAATGCCATCTTCAATAACCTGATTAATACCCTTCACTTTGTGGATTTGGAGAACATCAATAGAGAATTCAGGGTGTAGCAGGCTGAGATCACTCGTGAATCTAGTTATGGTTGGATATCACAAGTGCTTCACGCTGCAAACCCTTATGTTTTGAGAAATTATGTTGGATTCACCCTGACTTCCAAAATAATGTTAAGCAATGGTGGGAAGATGAAACAATCCCATATCGAACATTGATGTTCAGATTTCAACAAAAGATGAAGAACTTCAAACAACACCTTAGAGACTGGAAAAAAACACACTTTTGGCAACATCTTTCAGGCCCAAAGAGACCTGGAGTAGCAAATGAAGGAAATCCAATAGAAGATAATTACTTAGGGGAGCCTAGATCATCTTAAGGAGGAAGAGGCACATATCAAGAAACAACTGGAGGAACGATATGCTCAAGAAGAATTCCTCTAGCATTAGAAATATTGAGTCAAGTGGCTCAAAGAACAAGAGAAAAACTCTAAATTATTTCACATATCCATGATCCAAAGGAGGCATATAAACTGTATTACCAGACTAGAGGATACACATGGACAACCCATCATAACTCACACATATATGGAGAAGTAACTGGTAATATTCTATCAAGATCCTCTCATAGAACCCTTTTAGGATTGATTAGAATCCATGTCAAAAATCACAAGACATATCCCCTCTCTGGTCTCAGTCGAAAACAATGCATCCATTCTTAAACCGATCACTTTGGAGGAAGTGGATTAGGCTATCAAGGAAATTCCAACTGGAAAATCCATGCGTCTAGATGGTTTTACCACCAAATTTTTTCATCACTGCTAGCACCTGGTAAGGGTATATGTATGGCATCTGATCAAAGACTCATGCAGTATGGGTTAGGTAGTCCCAACACTTAATTTCACCTTTCTCACTTGGACCCCTAAAGAGGAGTGAGTCTCTCATTCCAAGCAGTTCTACCCCATTGTTCTTTGTAACGCCATCTACAAGATTATCACAAAGGTAATAACTCTCATACCCAAACCCATTCTTTATTTTATCATTTCACATGAACAATCTAGCTATCTCGAGGGGTGCCAAATCATGAAAAGTGTCATTTTGTCCCATGAGGTCATACATTCCCTGAAATCCCGAGGAACCCTGAGCATGCTCATCAAACGAGATCTCTCCAAATCTTTTGACAAACTTGGTTGGAAATATCTGTAGTCTCTTCTTCTTGCTTTTGTATTCTGTGATGTTTGGGTCAATTTCATCTTGAACCTAACTTCCTCAGCCTTCTTCTCTATCTTGATTAATGGGGTTCCTTCCATGCCCTTCTCCCCCTCTTGAGGCATACGCCAAGGTGATCCCCTTTCCCCATTTATATTTCTTATTATGATGAAAGGTCTTAGTCGATACATTATAGTATCCATTGCAAATGGATATTTAATAAGTTTTCCTTTACATGGATTGAACCCCCCCATCTTTCATAAACAATTCATTGATGACACCATGATGATGGGTACCCCCACAGTTCGTGAATATCGATGTATCCTTGAGATCCTCACTTATTTCAGCGAAGCCTCTGGTAACTCTATCAACATCGAAAAATCCCAAATCTTCTTCTTTAACACCCCCCGTGCCATCCAATCCTTCATCACTAGAATCCTAGGATTCGGTCGAAGTTCCCTTTCGTCCAAATATCTAGGCATTCCTCTTATTGACAATGCACTCAGAAACAAATCTTGGAAAGGATTACTAGCTACCATTGAAAAATGGTTGACTTCATGGACCTTTCAAACCTTAAATCTAGACGCTCACCTAGTGCTCCTCAAATCAGTCTTGCAAGCAATTCCAATATATATCTTCTTGGCACTGGCTTCCCCAAAATCGGTTCTTAACACGATCAAAATATCCAAGGAATATTCCTTTGGCAACAGACAAAGGAAGGGTGCAAATGTGCTCTTGTTAATTGGGGGGGGGGGGCTATGTAAACTAAAACAAGCATGAGGACTTGGCTTAAGGGACCCTCATTTGATAAATCAATTCATGGGCACTAAGATTTTATGGAGANGATTGGGGGGGGGGGGCTATGTAAACTAAAACAAGCATGAGGACTTGGCTTAAGGGACCCTCATTTGATAAATCAATTCATGGGCACTAAGATTTTATGGAGATGGATAAAAAACCCAGGTGACCTTTGGGCCCAGTTGTGGAGGCATAAATACACACCTATAGTGGAGGAAGAATGCCTCATCAGATGGAATGAAAATAAGGTTGGTTCCTTTATTTGGAATATGGCTTGGAAAAACCATTCCTTTATTCAGGACCATGCATTTTGAGAAATTTGAGGACACAGTTCCCTTTTCTAGTCAGATTCGTAGTAGCAGTTGCCTCCACTTAATCAACAAAACCAACTGAATGACTTTCAAAACAACATTAATCAGGATAATCTAAAGTATGTGGCCAACTATTGGACAATCAAAAACCAAGAGTCTCTCTGGAAATAATGGAAGACTACTCATCTTGTTCTTAATGTTCCAGCAGGAATGGATTTAGGACCCTAGCAAGACGAGGCAACACTCTGAAAGATCAGAATCAAACATGGCCCTGATATTCTTCGATGGGAATATTCTTCAAAAGGCACCTTCTTCAAAAAGGAAGCCTGTGATCTGAAGGCTTCATTTCACCAACTACCCAAGGATTCCATTTGGACCAATATCTCGCGAGCTAATCTTTGGCCCGAAGTAAGTACTTTTCTCTAGCTAGTTTCTCATAGACGTATTCTCACTTGGGATAACATAAGGAAAAGAGGATTTATTGGGCCCTTTGTTTTCCCCCTCTACCTCCAAGAAAGGCCTTTGAACACCTACTCAATCAATGTCATTATAGCACACAATCTTGGGATCAAGAGACACAAACTATGTGCACCTCATATCACCATAGGGATAGGGTCATTGACACAATGGCTAGCTAGAGATTAATACCCTTCAAAAATCCATTTCTTAACCTAATTTGGCAGATTTTACCTGGATACATCTTGTGGAAAATCTCGAAAGAGAGAAGCCATTGGATATTTCACTCAAGTCAGCTACCATAGGGAAACATTTGGGCCAAAATCCAATACAACATTCTAGAGAAGGTTAGACTCTCAAAATGGTTAGTTGATGATATATCATATGATCCTGATGAAAATCCCATATTTATTCAATGTGACCTTTTCCTAGCCCCCTTCTCCATATCTCCCTCTCATTCATCATATCAATACCAATAGTCTTGACGAGTGGCAAAAACTCCCTCTCGGCTTCGTTAAGATCAATTTCGATGGGGCCTCAAAGGGAAACCCTAGCCCGAGGGGTTATGGTGTTGTTTTTCAAGGATGATGAAGGAATTATTCTTCATATTCTTGTTGATAGTTTGGGCCATGAATCGAATAATGCTGCAAAACTTTGGGCACTCATTAGAGGTATACAAGTGGGAAAATCTCTGGGGTTTCACCAATTCAATGTGGAAGGGGAATCAAAGGTGATCTTGGCAAATTTTTCCAAAATCCTAAATGGCTCGACACCAACCAAGATTTCCCCCAGCTGGAGGTTGATCCTAAGTAATATGGAACTACTAAAATCTCTCCTACTTCCACAACAAATTTTGGTCCCTTTCCATGTTCGTTGAGATGTGAAAAAAGTAAGCTTGAAAATATTGGTGTCAATGGAGGGGAGCTTGATCTAGAATGTAGTCACAATCAAAACCCTGAGCATCCCGTTCTTTTGGAATGTATGGACTTAGCAAGGCAGGAAGCCTCTACGTGAGATGGGGTGTCACCTAGTTCTCATGTTCCTTAACCGGGAGAGAGGAGGACACGCCATATGGTGGCCTATGTCTGCAAATAAACATGTGGAGATTGACCTTCTTATTCTCCATGGTCTGGACAACATTTATTTCAAGATTTGGAAACACATGAGGAAATATCTGACATTGGCGTCCAGGACTCCTGACAAAATGGGAATGTACCCCTCCTACATTCAAATGGATATGGTAATAACTATTTTCCTATGCCCGTGCAAAGTTGAAATGACCCCCATCCATTTAGAGGATTGTCAAATTTATGCAACTCTACCCTAACTCATATACATGTCTGCACCTATGAGCTCTGGCTCCACAAAAAAGAGATTTCTTACTTAGAGCAGTTTGCAATTCTTGGAAGCATCATGTCACGTATTCATGAACAAGCTCACTCTCGCAGAGGGAGTGGATCTCATAGACACCATGTAGCAATCAGAAAAGAAAAGATATGGATTCTCATGTTCAACACCATGTAGCAGGAAACAATCACAAAAGGAGGAGGTGGTCTATGTTTGGGGGTGTAAAGTTGAATGGTTTGACCTAGATGACACATCTTTGGTATTTACTCCTCAACAAGTACGTGTAGTGATTTCAACTACCAGGACACAACACTCTAAAGGATACAATCAAGAGGCTCAATCCTCAATCCAACTCCATATCTTGTCATATAGGAGCAACAATGGTGATTCCTCAATCCATCTTAGTCCCAGGGAAAACCATCTGTAACTGCTCTTTGAGGTTCATAGCAAGGTAGCTAATCTGAAATACAAGACTGAACTTCTGGACCAACACATCTCTCTGCTAATGGCCATGTAAGATCTCCCATCTCACCAGCATCCAACTATATATTCATTGGCCTAGGATGCCATCAACTTGCAAATGACCATGTTTTTTTTAGATGCATAGTTTCTCTCTTAGTTTTATAGACATAATATGCAGTAGCAGTGTCGTTTTGATATTTTTTCTTGTCCTTGGAGACTATATTTCTTCTGTATCGTTGACATTTTTTTTGGCCCTGAGAGGCGGTATATATTAGAAATGAGCTAGATATGGGTTGGTTTCCTTCTATGGCAACCCAACCTTTTTACTTAGAAAAAAAAAAAAAAAAAACTTATAAAGGCACTACTTGGGAAATGAATAAGGCAATGATTATACATAAAATAATTCTTCCAAATCATTCAAGAGAGTGCACGCTAAATAATATAACCATATGCACTCCATAAAACAATTAGGAAGCAAAACATGCACCTACAGGAAACATATTCTAGAATTCAAGTTTTTAAGATGGAACCTATTAACATCTCAATATGTGATTTCTTGAAGTTCATTTCATTCATATTAACAATATTAAGTGGGAATAGGAATCATTCTTCCACACAGTTCTTTTGTGAAACTCTTAGTGTACATATGTTTCCAATGCGTGTCTAGACACAAAGACATAATTTGTACCTAATTCGAATTCATGGGTTAGTTGTAGCATTCAACAACAAAAGAAAAGCTAAAATAGCCTTAAATAATCAATTGTGATATTAATACATACATGTAGTCCTCCATAGTAAAATTCAAAGAAAAGACACATTAATAAACTATAACATGAACAACAACAATTTATGAACAATTATAACACAACAAAATATCATTTATATCTCTGGTAATTATGTAATACCCCTAGGATAAACCCCAATTGTAATGTAAATGTAAATGTACATATAGGTTGGTGAGTCATGGCGCACAAGTTTTGGGTACAGTTTAGCACACATGAACCAAGGGAAGAGTGCACATCAGTTTCATAACTTTGTGTGCACCTGCGTAAGTGCATCAGGATTTCCATGCACACGAACCAAGGGAAGAGTGCACACTCTTTTCATACTTTAAGTGCACCTAAGTAAGTGCACGAGGATCACTTCAAAGTGCGCAATAGATCGTGTTTGTATCCAAGATATTTTTGGGGCCGGAGATCCTTTGTATATATGTATATTGAGGTCAGAGTGCCTGTGTGGTTATTAGGCTGGAGAGCCTGGATTATGACAAAGGCCAGTGCGCCTATTTTTGTAAAATGTAATTTCACTCAGATATTAATAAAAACATATCACTGCGCGTAGATAAATCAGACTAAAAGAGATGGGGGGGATAAACTCCACTAGAATGGGAAAGAGGTGTGAAGCTTAAAGGTAATATTTTAATAATATTTCCAAAAGTATAATTATGGGATATGTATTTATCCTAAGTTCCTAAGGAATGGGAATGGGTCACCAAGTGGAGCTAAGTTAGTTCTTAAGGTGACAAGTGTCCAGTGATAGCAATGCAAATATATTATTGGGTCTTAGTGTATTTCGGGGGGGGGATTTACTAATTCCTTCATCATGCAGACCAAATTTCCCCTGGGAGGCATCTGTATCTTGTTGTAACTTGTTTCCATCACATAACCTTGTGCTTGGGAAGGCATGTGCACTATTAAAGAGGCGGGTTGTCAAGCCTGTGTGTTATTGAAGAAGTGGGCTGCCATGCCCATGTTTGTCGAAGAAACATGTTGTCATGCCCGTGTTTGTTGAATAAGTGGGTTTTTAGGCCTGTGAGCATTCTCTCCAGGTGAAAGAACTGATGGGAATTATTTTCCCAAGGTGCCTAGTTGCAACTACAAGGCTTTGAGACTTCCTATCCAACATGTCGCTAAATCTCTGGAAGGGAAGTGGGGAAGTCGAAGGATTGTTGAGCAGAGAATGGGCACACTTCCTGGGGTGGGACATGCATGTGGGGAATGAGGGACTGTAGTTTGTTTGCTGGGGTTGGCACCTTTGGATGAGTGATTTGATTGTTGATAGACCTTATCTTGGCTTAGGTTTCCTTTTCCTAGGTGGATTTTTATCTCCAACATGGGGGTGACCTACAACTGAGTTTATGAGCAACATAGTCGATGGCTGAGAGGAACGTTTGAGGTCTGTGCACAATTGGTGGATTAGAACAAAAGATAAGTGTCTTCTATTTGTATTATTCTCTTAGTAATGTGCATATACATGTTAAATATACTATGTGTTACAGTTGTATATATATATTTATGTGTGGATTATATATGTTGTAGAACTGCATGTTTACTGCATATCCAGGGCATGGGCCATGGCGGTTTATATGTGTTTATATTTTGTTTAACATGTGAATGCTTATGCCATTTATTTGTTATAGAATTGACACATAATTATGTTGGACTATCCATGTATTGTTAGTTCTGCATAACTATTGCAGATGTAGAGCATGGTAGTTATTAAGTGTTTCTTGTTAGATAATTGTGTGGTAACGATCATGGGATTCTGAGGCAAGGCATGAATCATCGTGCGTAAAGTGGTATCATTCCGCGCGCACGAATGGGATAGAACCCACAGGCGGCATAGGAATGGTTATGCACATAGTTGTATTATGAGTTCATTTCGTTGTTGTAATCGTTATCTTGTTAAGTAACCTCAGCAGTAACCGTATGGGTTCTAGAGCGAAGCTAGAAATGTCATGTGTGTTGAGGAATGGTCGACACAGTCGACACAATGACGGTTGAGTGTGCAAAATTGCTAAGACGTAGTGGTTGTGCACGATACAAGACTGGTTGTGCGCAGTAGGAAAATGTAGTTGCACATAGCACAAGGCTAGTTGTACATGTTGTTGGTTTCAATGAGTTGTTTCTACCGAAGAAATAATTGATATCACAGCTTTATTTAGCGAGTTGCGGTAGTGGGGACTTTACAATATGGTAATGGGAATAAACTAGGAGGATGGGTACATTATAAAGTGGTATTAGGGGACGTTACAAGGTGGTATCAGATCTCTTGGTTCAACACTAGACTTGTATGGGCTAGAGATCAACATGAAGTTGACGAGGCGAGCATTTTTATGATGGTCGCAGGGTTGAAAGTTGAAAATATGGAAAAGTCAGTTGAGTGAAGAAAGGACTCACGTGCGCTAAGTCTTGGTGCGCAGTGTGTGCGTACTAAATTTTAACATTGCATGGTGCATGACTTATGGTGCGTGGAAGATATCAGTGTGTGGGGTGTGCGCATTGAATATTGGAATTGTGGGGTATATAACTGGTGAAGCACACGTAATATGGGAGTGCATTACATGCCTGATAAATATGGATGCAATGTAGAATTGATGGGTGCGTACATAATAATAGTGCATAGGGCTTTCACATTGAATATGGTTCATGCATAGTGAGTGTGCATTGAATATGAGCGCTTCATGGGACAAAATTATCGGTGTGTGCATAGTGTTGGTGCGCAATGCGTGCCAGTGGAATATTGGCACTGTGTGGGGAAGAATTGGAGATGCACGTTGAGTATTGGGTGCGAGAGGTTTCACAGTGAATGTTGGCTTGGTGTAGAGAAAATCTATAAGTTGTGTGGAATGTTGGTGCATGACACAAAATTTGTGTGCACTAGATAATGATGCGCGAAACTCAAAATTTGAGCGTGTTAAATATTAGTACAGATATAAAAGTTGTGCACATTGAATATTGGTGCGCTATATATGTGCTTGGTATTTCATGCATAGATCATGCGTGCGTGATGGATATGGGTGTATAACACAAAATTTGTATACACGTGAGATTTGAAAGAAAGAAAAGGAGAAAAAAAAAGAGAAAAAGTCTTGGATAGAGGAGTTCAAATATTCACCCAGAATTTTGAATTAGCTTGTTAAATTCACCAGGAATCAAAAGAAAGGATTATGATACACTTATAGAATGGAATGTGCATATTATTTATGGTTTTCATAAATTATTTAGTCTAACAAATCGTGTTGCCATCACATTGTGCAAAGTTAAGAACAAGTTGATCAGTATAGGACCAACACATAGATTAGAAACATGGAAGATGCACAAAGAACCTACAACCATGAATATGAGGTCAAAATGATGTATGAAAATATAGGTGATGAGGGTACAGTTTCAAATGGACATGAAGAATCCAAGGAAGAAATCATGAATTTGGTGAATACCATAAAAAGTTTGCAAAAGGATGTCCAAAGTTATAAAGCTAATAATGATAGGCTTATGAAAGACAAGAATGAACAAGATGGATTCAACATCAAGTTGCTACAAATCTTGGACATAATTGAGAACAATATGGATAAGGAGACTGATTCAAGCAAATCGATGGGACACATGTCTCATGATGAGAGAAGAAAATAAGAAGTGTCAATAGGAATCACCATCACTCTCCAAGACATTTAGCTAGGAGATCATGCAGTAGTTCAAGCCCATATCTTGTTCGGGAGCATAAGAGGAGGTATGAGGTGGATGAGCTACAAGGAGAAATGGATAAGATTACGCCTCCTACTTTTGATGGTGAGAATAAGAAGGATGAGGATGCAGAGACCTGGTTGTTGGGCATGAGGAAGTACTTTCAGTTACATAATTACTCTTCACAGGCAGAAGGGAGAATTGCCATCTACCAACTCAAGGGAAAAGCATTAATGTGGTGGGACAAATTTTTGCAAGTACAACACATTTGAGAAAGGTTAGTTGGAGGGAGTTCAAGAGGTATTTTCAAAAGAAATACTTAACCAAATGTTACTATGATAGGAAAATGGAGTTCTTTGAGCTCAAGCTTGGAAGTATGACAATAGATGAATATGAAAGGAGATCCTTAGAGCTACTAAAATATGTTTCTTTCATCAAGGATGAACAAGTTAAGATTCATAGGTACTTGAGTGGGCTACCATGATTTATCATCGATAAGATACAATATGATGATCCCAAGACATTGGAGGAAACTATAAGGAGATCCAAGTGTCTCTATCATCAACATAGACAAATACCCACTTACCAAAAGAATTGGGAAGACAAGAAGAAAGGAAATATGGAGCAGAGGAAGAAGGGGACCAAGCCACCATTCTTCAGAAATAATTTTCAGGGGCATCCAACTCCCAAGGAGCCCAGATTGACAGAGCAATGGGGAAAAGACCAAGACAACAACTAATGAAGTGTTGGGGTTGTGAGGGAGACCATATGTACATATATTTGCCTCACAGAGGTGAGAAAGTGAGGCTTGTTCACAATGTTCAACAAGCCGATACAATTGAGGACAATGGAGGAAATGTACCTAGGATCTACGCAACTTTGAATAAAAAACAAGCTAAGTTTCATCCACATATGATTGAAGTGGAAGGTAAGATAAACAACCAACCCATTGTTATTTTAATTGATTTGAGAGCTAGTCATAGTTATCTAGATCCTAAGATGGTGGAAATATTTCAATTTCCAAAAATCAAGTTTGGGAAACCTTGGTTCGTACAGCTAGCTACATGAGCAAAAAGGAGAATTAATGAGATGGTTAAGACATGTGCAATGGATATGAATGGACTGAGCACAAAAAAAGATTTGAATATTATACCTTTGGGCTCATACGATTACCTAATTGGTATGGATTGGTTGGACATGTATCATGATGTCCTAGACTGTTATAATAAGGATTTTACTTACTTGGATGAAGAAGGGAACTTGAAAACAATACAGGGTATTCCAAGGGTTGTAACTATTACAGAAGTTTTAGCCTTGTAGGTGAAGAAAAACTTCATGAAAGGTTGTCAAGTATTTGCAACGCATATGGAGGAGGCATATAAGGATAACATATCAAATATTGAAGATTATGTAGTCCTAAAAGAGTTTGAAGATGTATTTAGAGAAATATCGGGGTTTCCACCCAAGCAAGATATTGATTTCTTTATAAATATAATACTTGGAGTAGCCCCAGTATCCAAGACTCCTTATAGGATGAGTACACCAGAACTTAAAGAATTAGAAATGTAACTCGAAGAGCTTTTGAAGAAGGGGTATATATGCCCAAGTGTGTCACCTTAGGGTGCCCTATTATTATTTGTGAAGCAAAAATATGGAACATTGAGACTCTGATTTGAATTCAGGCAGCTAAATAAGGTAACAATGAAGAACAAGTATCCTTTGCCAAGGATAAATGATCTCTTTGACCAGCTGAAAGATGCAAAAATATTCTCTAAGATTGACCTCAAATCAGACTATCGTCAGGTAAGAATTAAATAGGAAGACATCAACAAGACAACCTTGAGGATGAGGTATGGCCTTTATGAGTTTACATTAGTGTCATTTGGGTTGTCAAATGCACTAGCGGTATTCATGTGTTTAATGAATGGTATTTTCATAAAATACTTAGATAAGTTTGTCATTTTACTTTTGGATGACATACTTATTTACTCGGAGTCTAAAGAAGAACATGATCAACACTTGAGGATGGTGCTGACGTATTGAGGTAATATCAATTGTATGCAAATTTGAGCAAGTGCTCATTCTACTAGAGGCAAATTCATTACTTGGGTCATATCATTTAAGAGGAAGGGATAATGGTGGACCCAGAGAAGATAAAATCCATTGAAGGATGGCCAACAACAAGGAATGTCGCAGAGGTGAGATCTTTCATGGGACTTGCAGGGTACTACAAAAGGTTTATTGAAGTATTCTCAAATATTACACAGCCAATCACATCCTTGCAAAAGAAAGGTGTGATAATTGAGTGGACTTCTGATTGTAAAAGGAGTTTCCAACGCTTGAAGAGTTTTTTGACAAGTGCGCCAATTTTGAGAATTTTGTATCTTAATGAATACTTTGTTGTGTGCATTGATGCATGCAAGGAAGGGACCGATGGAGTCCTTAGTTAGAATGGGCATGTGGTGTGCTACAAGTCGAGGAAATTAAAAGAGCATGAAATAAATTATTCTACTCATGATTTAGAATTGGCAGCCATAGTGCATGCCTTGAAAATGTGGAGGCACTACCTCATGAGAAGAAAATTTGAATTGAGAATAAACCACAGTGGTCTGAAATATTTGTTTGGACAACCAACTCTAAATGACAAGAAAAGTAGGTGGTTATAATTTCTCAGTGAACATGAATTTGATATAAATCATATCAAGGGTAAAGAGAATAAGGTGGTTGATGCACTCAGTAGGAGAGTGCATGAGATGAATTTTATATCCATTAGCATGTACAGATCATATTTGAAAGACAAAATGTTAGAGGCTATGAAACTAGATAAACATTTTGTGGAATTAAGTACAAAGCTACAACAAGGTATTTTGCAGTAGAAAATTGAAGATTTTGAGTCAAAAGATGATGAAATCCTCATGTACATGGGAAGATTATATGTACCATATTATTAGGAGTTGAAAAGTATGTTATTAAAAGAAATGCACAATGTGCCTTATGCTGGGCACCCAACCTACCAAAATACAATTGTTGTTGTAAAGAGTCAATACTATTGGTCAGATATGAAGAAAGAAGTGGTTGATTTTATTGCCAGGTGTTTGGAATGTCAAAAAGTCAAGGCTGAGCACACACACCCAACTGATTTGCTACATCCATTACCCATTCATGAGGGGAAATGAGAAGTTGTCACAATGGATTTTATCACTAAGTTTCCCAGAACAACCAAGCAGCATGATTATATCATGGTAGTGGTCAATCAACTTACTAAAGTTTCTGACTTTATTCCAATAAAATCCACGCACAAGGAAACTAACATTGTTGATATTTATATGAGGGAAATTGCCAAGCTTCATGGTGTACCTAAGACAATTGTGTCTGACAGAGATCCCAATTTCACATCAAATTTTTGGTAGGGATTATTTAAAGGATTTGGGACAAATATGAATTTTAGCACAACCTACCATCCAAAGTCAGATGGGAAAACAAAAAGGTAAATCAAGTGATAGAAGATATGATAAGAATGTATGTGATAGACAAACTGATGCAGTGGGAAAAATATCTACATTTGGTTGAGTTTGTGTATAAGAATGGGTATCAAGCATCTCTAAATATGAGCCCATTTGAGGCATTTTATGGTAGAAGGTGCAACACACTACTGAGTTGGGACAACCCAGCAGATAGAGTAATGGTTGGGCCAGATTTACTTAGGGAAATGGAAGAGCAAGTGGTGAAAATAAAACAGAATTTAAAGGTTTCCCAGGACAGGAATAAAAGTTATGCAGATAAATGAAAAACTCGGAGAGAATTTAAAGTGGGTGACCATGTGTTTTTGAAAGTGAAAGCTAGGAAGAGTTCACTTAAGTTGGGAAATTGTTCAAAGATGGAAGCACGCTATTGTGGGCCATTTGAAATCTTAGAGAGGAATGGTCCTGTCGCATACATGTTAGCATTGCCTGCATCCATGTGCATTCATAATGTGTTTCATATATCTTTACATAAAAAGTATGTGCATGATGTTAATCATGTAATTGATTGGAATGTGATTTAGGTGTGCATATTGGATCAAAAAGTTAAGTTTCTCTGGAATCGAGCTATAGGACTAGTAAAGTTCCATTGGGCCTGTTACAGTTCCGAGGATGCAACTTGGGAGCACGAGGATGCTATGGACGCAGAGTACCGGTATCTTTTTAAATACTTTTGAAATGTTGATTGTACATAATGCATTAAGGACAATGCCTAAATAATGGGGATGGGAATGGCATACCCCTAGGATGAACCCAAATTGTAATGTAAACGTAAATGTACATATAGGCTAGTGAGTCGTGGAGCATAAGTTTTGGGTACATTTTAGCATGTACAAACCAAGGGAAGAGTGCACACTCATTTCATAACTTTGTGCGCACCTGAGTAAGTGTGTAAGGATTTCCATGCACGCAAATCAAGGTAAGAGTGCATGCTCATTTCATAACTTTGCGCACACCTAAGTAAGTGTGCGAAGATCAATTCAAAGTGCGCATCGGACCGTGTTTGTAGTTAGGATATTTTTGGGGCCGAAGAGCCTTTGTATATATGCACTAGTACATATGACCAAATTTGCGATGGTTTTTCGTTGATATTGCCACAATTATTCGTTGCAATTTCCACGAAAGCCGAGATTTTTTTTCGTCGGAATAATTTCGTCACTATATACACGATCTAGGTGTGCATGGAAACATCGACGAAATTATCTCTCCACGTGTCACCACCTTCAATATCGGTTATCCCTATGCATCGTCGCAATTACGACGAACTATCGTCGCAATAACAACGAAGAAATGTGGAAATTACGACGAAACTTCGTCGCAATTGGGACGAAAAGTTATGCCAAGCCAATAACTTATGACGCAACTGCTGAATTTGCGATGAAAATCCGTGGTAATATCGATGAGTGCAATATCTCCAAACCAAAATTACGATGCACATGCTGTATATGCGACGAATATTCGTGGCAAATTGCGACGAAGTTTCATTGCTATAGCGATGGTTGTGGTAAAATAGTAAAAATTTTCCGACGAACTTGCGTTGATATTGCGACGATGACTTTAGGTTTTAAAAAAAAAAATTACATGAAATATGGTATACCATATTGTATGCCATATTACAATGTAATATGGTAATGCCATATTACATTGTAATATGGCATTACTATTACATTGTAATATTATAATATATTGTAATATATATATCCCCTACAAATAATCAAGGCACTAATCAACCAAATATTGTAAGCATTTGTTATCATGAAGTTGGATTAGAAGTAAGGATACCAATATGACAATATACACAAAGAATAATTTGGAATATTACTTTCAAAAAAACACATGGATTGCATGAGTGAGTCATTATGCAATTTATATTGCACAATACTATGACAACACTTATAAGATTTATGGATGATATCTTAAGACCATTTCTCGAACTTGTTTATTGTAGCCTCCTTGGATGATATTTTGACTTTTAACAAGATTTGGGAAGATCAATTGAAACATTTGGAGATGATATTTTTAACCCTTCAACACAATTAATTGCAAGCCAACATGAAGAAATATGAGCTTGGAAAACAAATATTGTTGTGTATGGATTTTTTAGTTAGAGGATGTGAATTGTGTATTGACCTAAGAAATATAAAATTCATTGTAAATTGGTTGATCCCAGATAATTTAATTGAACCAAGGTAATTCATGGGGTTAGCAAATTATTTAGGAATGAAGTGTCTCTTCAATGCACATTAGAAAAGGCAAGTATAACCTTTCAATTCATT
>JASDQU011025745.1:0-13044 GCA_032191745.1 Picea mariana
TACCATAAAAAAGTGCATCCAACCATGTAACAAGTATGTACCAATCATGTGTCAACTACTCATCAACTATGACTCATCAATATGTACCAACATCATCAACTATACAACTCATGTATGTGCCAACGCATCAACTACTTGTATCAACCATGTACCCAACATGTACCTTAACCAAAAGCCCTCATCAATTTCATAATCCAAATATGATTTGTAACTTTGTAATAGACCTGATGTATATGATCACATACCTGCAAACCTTCCTTAACTTTAACAACAAGAGACTAGCATTTTCATGAAACTTTTCTTTAGTCTCACATGACTAGTTTTGGATTAGTCAACAACCCTAACTTGAAATAATCATAACTTTGTACTTGTAATGAATAAATATCTAAAATTGATACACAATTTTATTCAGTGTGTTTTATGCAATTCCTCCAAGTTTCACTACTTGGAACCTCTTAGAAAAGGAGTTATAGCAAAAATGACATACCTTGTTGAATTCTGGCTTATTCTAGAGAGCGACCTTGTAGAGCATGCCCCACACGAAATATTTGTTGAATCGATATGAAACCGTTACACAAGACACTACAGACTGTACTCTAACCAAAATATTTTGTCTTACTAAATTTGGATCTGTTATGAATAAGTTATGATGTTTTTACCCGAAACACATGTTTTAGACTAGTTTCATGACTAGCCACAAACCCTATTTTCCACGGAGTGTAACTCAAAAACTACAACGATACACAAGTAGAATTTTTTACCATAGATACTTGGATATGTTTCCTCAATGGAATAGAAATTTCACAGTGATAATCATTCTAGAAAAACAATTATTGCAAAAATGGTGAGATGGTCTGTAAATAACATACCTTAGAAAGCATCATCAAAAGAATTTATCCTCCCTTGAATTTCGACCTTCTTTTCTTCACCTTTCCTTTGAAATTCGGCCTAGATATCCTTTGGTTACCTATAGATATTCAATATTCTCAAGTGTAATCTAAAATGAAAGAGCCTTGCCTCTTATTTATACTCTCCAAGTAGCTTCCTTAAAAACATCTTCTAGGTCACTTTGCCCACTTTCCTTATTTTAGGGTTAACCCACTTCTAATTTCTCCAGTAAATTTATTATTTAAATAATTTATTTTGTATTCACTTTGAATTATAGTACACTCATCACTTCACTTTATCATTTACCTTCTAAAATCTCTTAAGCCACTTTGACTACTTTGACCTTTTGGGGCTTTTAGATGACATGAGGGTCCTCCAACTTCGTAAGGCCATAACTCTCAAACCGTGAGGAGTTATGTGATGTTCCACATACAAACATAAATGGAATGATATTTTCTATCCATATAGAATAGTATTACCTGCAAATATATCAAAACTCATGCCATTATCCATCAAACAAACTTGGGTCCATTACCCAAACTTGGGTTCTCCAACTTCTCATGGCCATAACTTTCTAACCGTGAGGAGTTATGTGACGTTCCACATACCACCGGAAATGGCATGAAAAGAAATATCCATCTAGGATAGTTTCATTGACAAATTCACTGATCTTCATCTCATTATTTCACAAATAAGCATCGGTTCTCTAACCATACTTCTAGTATAACGCAATCCGTAAAGCGTCTTCCTGTGAGGGATTTCACCATAAGGGGACCACTTTGGAGTTCATCCATTTGTACTTATTATCAACCATGACAAGACAATAATGAGTCATATTTACATCAAACAAACTTGTGTCCATTACCCAAACATTTGTTCTACCAGGCTTTCTTCAAGGGTTAACATCAATGACAACCAACCTTAATCAACATAAGCATTATCAGAAATAGAGTTTAAACCCTTTGTCTAGCCTTTTCCACCATGGGATTATTTGGATTCTGCTGCTATCGCATCTAGCTCAGATTGGGGATACTTAGGAAGTTTTCCTGTGTAGAAACTATTTCTCCCTACCCAAGAACACATTAGAACCGCCTCTCCTTTCCAATACAAACCTCAATCCTTGTAACCCTACAACCGAAAATCAAGGTACTGATCCACATGAAGACCATGTGACCAAAAAAATGAACTATGTTGTTATTCAGAACCCTTTGGGAAAAAAGTCACGATATGATTTCGTGCCCAGAAAATCGTTAGAGGAGGTTATTGATGTGTTAAAGGAGAGGGTTTCTCCTTCTCCTACCATTGAGCCAACTTAGGGTTTCTTTAACAAATCGATTGTCAAGAAAAATTGCAGGCATGATGAACAGAGTAATTCAGATTTAAATTTGGCAAACAAAAGGTTCAAACAAGCTGGTAATGTAATTATCAAAAAACTCAATGAATTTCAACACTATCATTAACTCAGACTTGTCAGATGCTTCATTGCCTAAAAATGGTAAAAAAATGTTTTGATTATTTTTTATTTGATTTTGTTGGAAAAATAAAATAAATAGATTTATTTTGATTTTATTTTTACTATTTTAGACTAGCTACAGAAACTTGTAGCTAGCTACAGAAACCTGTAGCTAGCTACAGAAACCTGTAGCTAGCTACAGAAACCTGTAGCTAGCTACAAAAACCTGTAGCCTATTATTTGTAATAATAGTTTGAATTGTTATCTAAATTCAATTTCGTTTTTTTTATTTTTCAGGAAAATAATAGTTATGATGCTATTCAAAAGGAGAAGTAAGCATGGGTTATGCGCTGCATAGTTTAGTAATTTCTCTTTTTGTTGATAAAACTATGACATTTATGTAATTAATTTTGATAAACAAACTCCTCCAGGAGTGTTTCTTTGTTATACTATTTTTGTAAAGCAATCTATTTTTCTGGGATTACCCTCTATCTTGCATGATAAGAGGTTGTTAATCCAAGACAAGTTTAAATAGTGGTTGTTGTTTAGTAGTAAGACACCTTTTGTTGGAATACAGTATGGACATGCGATTTTGGGAATGGATATGGGAAAGCAATTTACCGTTGCCTTTAGACTTGTGTGATGCTTATTCCATTACATTTTCCTGTTGCTTTTATGTTATGAATTATCATCCTGTAGATTTAGCTTTAGCCTTGTCTTCGTTTGATATTTCATATCAATAATTATTTAGATGTTGTCCATAATTTGTCATTCCATTTTGTATGTGTGATCAACCTATCATTTGATTATTATTGAATTTATTCCTAATGTTAAATGATGGATAATATCAATACTTTGAATTGCGTTTTCTTTCGTTCTAAGTTATTGATTATTATAAGATCACAATACTTTATTTTTAATTAGTTGTCTTTCTGTTGTTATTAATTTACTCCAAATATCAGACACCTCTTTGAATTTATTCTGGAAGTACTAATATTGTTATGTTATAGGTTTCGCTTAAAAGTAGGACAAGCAGGAGTTTGAACAACATAGAGAGATAAAATCAACTTTGCTAATCAACAACATGTTAGTGTGTGTGTTATTTTATTTAGTTATTTATTAATGAAACAATGATTGCATAAATTAAATTTGATTGTTTCTGTGTCATTGTTTCAATTGTATTTGCTTAGTATTTATTAGTTTAAAATCTTTAAACATTCAAAAAACAAAAACATTTATGTTCCTTCTTTATCTCGATTAGAAACACTATTATGAACATTCATTTCACAAGATTTCCAGTAAACCTTGCAAACTGTACATAGGTTGTTTATAATCATTTGTATATTCACGTTTATATTTGAACACTTGTAATTAGCACATAGATTGTTAGAATCATAGATTTATATTAGTCTATTTATTTTATTATTTTTAGGACTTTAGTTGGCTAACATAGCCATTAAACTCGTCGGGTCAGTTCATTCCAAACAGATTGGGTTAGTTAGACAACCCTTTCTGGATTTGACCTTCCAGTTGACGGTGTGTCACTTACGTCCGTCAACAGACCTGTTCCCTACACCTTTCACGGATGAAGTGCTAGAGAACGTAGGTGGACATGAATCTTACTCATTCACTGATGGATTCTCAGGATACCATCAAGTCAAGATAGCACAAGAAGATAGATACAATACCATGTTTGCGACAGAATGGGGATCCTACCAGTACACAGTCATGTCATTTGGACTGAATAATGCACCAGCAATATTTTCCAAAGTAGTCATCGCCACGTTTAAGGAATTCATCCACCAGTTTCTAGAGGTATATTTGGATGATTGGACAGTCTTCAGTTTGTTGAAAGATCATGTAGAAGTCTTATGGATAATGTTAGAAAGATGCAGGCAGTGCCAGATATCATTGAACATAATGAAATGCATATTCAGGACACCGTTTGGGATACTATTGGGCCACATAGTATGAAAACAAGGTTTACTAGTAGATCCTGAAAAGATTGTAGTAATTGTTAACTTACCGTCACCAAAAATGGTTCGTCGGCTAAGAGCGACGTTGGGACACATAGGATACTACATGAAATTTATCAAAGGGTACGCGCAGATTAATGCACCAATGGAAAACCTGTTAAGAAAGGATACAAAGTTTCATTGGAACGATGATTTCCAACACGGTCTGGATACCCTTAAGGAAAATATGGTCATCATGCCAATATTAGTATTTCCAGACTGGGAGAAGACATTCCACATGCATGTAGATTCATCAGCCATAGAACTTGGAGCTATCTTGGCATAACCAGGAGCGAGAGACTTGCATCACCTGATAACATTTCTGAGCAGAAATTTATCAGAATCAGAAGAGAACTATAAAACTACAGAAATGGAAGGCCTAGCTATGGTCTATGCACTACAGAAGTTCAAACATTACTTATTGGGGAAACACTTTAATATGTTCAAAGATCACTCATCCCTGAAATACCTAGTCAACAAGCCAGTGTTGGGGTGGAGAATCTGTCGATGGTGACTACTATTTCAATAATTTGACTTTGTAGTAACAGTCAAGCCAAGAAAATTGAATGCAAAACCTGACCACATATCAAGAGTCACAAATGGAGAAGAACCTACGAATTTAGAATACACCTTTCCGGATGCACAATTATTCTTAGTCTAGATCGTTGATGAATACTTTGCAGATATTATTCAGTACTCGAGCATAGGTAGTGTGTCGTGGGAATACAACACCACGCAGAAGAAAAACCTGGTAGTCTGGGCTGCAGAATATCAACTAATCTCAGGACACTTATACAAAATGGGTGCAGATAGCATCTTGCGAAGATATGTGTTAGAATACGAAATACCAAGGTCCAAGAGTTTTAGCAGAAGCCCACAAGGGAATAGCAGGAGGGTGTTACACAGGAAAAGCTACAACGTAGAAGGTATTGCGCACAGTATTATGTTGGTCGATGATTCATAGAAATTCGAAGGAGTACTGTCAAATATGCGATGTCTGTCAAAGGGTAGGTAAACCCAACATAAGGGACGAGATGCCATTACGACCACAAGTAACATTGCAGGAATTTGATAAGTGGGAAATAGACTTTGTGGGACCAATAAACCCACCAGCAAAAAGAACAGAAGCTAGGTACATCATCACCGCAAAAAAGTACCTAACAATATGGGTGGAAGTCGCACCAGTGAAGGATTGCAACGCAGAAATAACAACACACTTTCTATTTGAACAAGTAATCACTCGATTTGGGTGCCCACAAGTTTTGATGAGATATCAGGGCATGCACTTCATAAACAACACCATCAACGCTATGACTGAAGAGTTTGAAGTCCATCATTAGAAGAGCACACAATATCACCCACAGGCAAATGGCACAATGGAAGCATTTAACAAAATCCTTGAGAATGCACTGACAAAGATCTGTAACGTCAACAGGGATGACTGGGACCTCAAATTACCAACAGTATTATGGGCCTACAGGACTACATGCAAATATTTGACAGGGCCAGGGTAAACCACAACAGACAGGAATGACTGCAGAAATCTACTCAATTCCAACATATGCTATATAAACCAATGTGCAAGCAAGATAAGAAATAATCCTACCTCGTTCCAACGTTTGATGATGTTCCACTGTTGAGTACTTTGACCCAAATCTTTGTACCTGCAACAAGTTCTCAACAAACAAGTAGAGCAAGCATATAGTGATAATATAAAGGGGTTAGCACATTAGATAGCATAATCCATTAATAAACATTACAAATATGCCCATGGATCATAATCATATATTTGCATGATAATAATTGGATGGGAAAGGAGTATTTCTATTAATAAATGATCAACAAAAGAGAAAACATTACAGAATTCCGTGTCGGCACGGTTCAAAACCAAGAAAACAAGTTCCTTCCAACTGGGCCTCTACCACTTCAATCCTCCACCAAATGCAAGCTCATAGACAAGAGACAATGAGATTCTCTCAACAATAGGGAAAGATCTTGGGGGTTGAACACTGTGTTCAGACTTGAGGGACAAAAGGATGTAGACTCAATATGAAGTAACTTCTCCAGAGTAACTTTTCTCTCAAAATTGAATGCTTTCTCCTCTTTTCCATATCTTGGAATTGTGTTCTTATAGCCTTCAAAATGAAACTGAAGGGACGAGTCAGAACATTTCTAGTATATGGAAGGCCAAGGATCAGAGATCTCCTATCGTGACATGGAAACCCGACTTCATTTTTATATTTTCTGACACAAATCCCGATGTATGCAGGCTACGTATACACATTTGTATAGTAGATAGGGCGCGTATATGTGGAAAAATATGTATTGTTATCTCTAGATTCATCAAAAAGAGATGACAAGTCTGCATAGGGGAATGGAAAAAGGCCCTCTATGCAAGATAGCAACGATGAGGAAAATCTTGCTATAACAATATGTCGACAGAGGCACAATAGCGTCAAAACCAGGATGCATAAACCCTTAAGGAGGTGCAATCAGAGAACACTGAAGAAGTTCCGAGAGAAAATGGAATGGTGACGAATCAAGAAGAAACAATTGATCCAGACAAGTCTCAAACCACCATGTCAGACCATCCACCAGGAGGAATAGTAGAAGATGTCATAGGCTATCCAGAATGGTATTCCGAAGTACAAATGGTAGCCACTGGAACCTCGATCCAACCACCACCAAAGAAATACAAGCAACACGTACCTAGGTCACATCGTAAGAAAAACTGTCGCAGCCCTCGTTTTACTGTGTATACTAGATGGGGTACAGGTGGAATCAGGATTTCTAGGGAAGATCGACAAGCTAAAATACTCAGACCACGATGTAGCAGGCACAGACAAGTTTTTGGAATTTTCAAAGAGAGTATACTTAGAGACTGTGGGCATAAATCTGGTTGGGGAACCGATTGATCAACCACTCTAGTGGGCAATAGGATTGGAGAAAACATGGATTTTAGGTCTGTTAGATCCACCACACTTTGGAAGAGGACAGTACGCAAGAAGGTGCATCAAATAATTGTTGGCAGTCACACATGGTGGGGATATATGGTTGGACAACCTCGTCTCGATAGACGTAGATCTTATTGCGCACATCACAGGGTTTCCATCCCGAGGCATGGATCCTGTGAAATTCCTCGACGATAAGATAAAGGAGAAATCACTTGCGGAGGAGATCAAGAAGAAATACAGTAATGATAGGGGGACGTGAGGCATCATCATCAAAAGGATCAATGATGTCGCAACACAAATGGGCACAAAAATATTATCCTGTAAGCTGCTAAGAAAATGTCGCAGGAAGGAAGTGTCGACTGGGGTTGTCGCAGTTGCAGCTCAGTGTGCTGAGGGAACCACAGTGAGTTGGGCACCCTACCTCTTGAATTTATTTCTGGATGACTGCAATGATGCGTAGGATCTAGTAACATAATTTCACTACTCATGGCTAATCATGTTGATAGCTATCGTAGGATGGAAGGAACCGAGTTACACATTCTTCAGCACTAGACCCAAGCTAAATTATGGAGCAAGGTACTTATCACTTGGCGCCATGTTAGATGCCAAACACAAGAGAATGAATGCATTTGTATTTGAAGGATACCTTCGCAACCTGCAAGAAGCCATCTCCAACATGTGGAGGATCACACCACAGGTTGTTGCACAATATCAGGACATCGCCAAATTCAAGGCCACATGACATGCGATGTGGATACAGGTGCGAAAGGACCCTGATAAGAAGTGGCTAAAAATGTGATATTGTATCAAAAAGGGTGACATCGACATGGTTATCAAGGATTGAGAGGATGACTAGAAGATCACAGTCCTCACCAAAGAATTACCTGGAAAAAAAACAGAAGAGGAGGCAGGGTAGGAGGAAACGCAACCTCAGGAAGGCCAAGTGCCCAAGAAACGAAGGAAGGGATAGACAAAAATAACACAGAAAAATGAAGGGGTAGTTAAGACAGGGACCCAGAAGGGGAAAAAGAACACTACACAACCGGCTCAAGTGCAGCAGAAATAGGATGAGGAAGTGCAAGGGACCGCATTAAGTCCCAACTCACAAGAACCAGGTGGGAATAAGAGCCCAACCATGCAGATAGGAGGAGCGCACAAGAAGATGAAGGCGTAAAGAACACCTCCAGAATATATGATCATGGAGGATGATGGAGAAATGATAGCCCGAATGGTTCAGGATTTTATATCCGAGGATTTTGATAATGTTGCGCACCATAGGGATAGAATTCAAGAGGAGCTGGAAAACATGCGAAAATTCCTCAAGAAGATCGAGGAAGCATAGACAATAAGAAGCAGCATGGGCACAATTCCATCAACACCGCAGATAGAAGAAATATTGGAATAAGGCGAGCACGGTATGATTCATACAATACCGCATTCGAGTGAAACATTACACATCACACCCAGTATGTTGCGCATGGATGAGATCATGGGGCAGACATCCCTAAAGTACTTAGCCCAAATCCAACTGGTATTGTTGCAGATACCATCCAAGGATCTACACAAATTATAGGTTAGCATTACCCAAGAGTTACAGTCTCGTGCATGCACAGACTTAGCCGAATTGCAACAGGAAACAGAGAAGCAGGACACGCTACAATTAATATGTGAGTAGGATAAGTTCAAAACCCAAGAGAAGAGGGAGTGCACGAATGAACTGGAACGAAAAGTGGTAGTAACTTATGAGAAGATCCCAAAGACCGCGTAGACGGATGAACTCACATCAACAGAGAATATTGATCAGATTGCGCAGGCAATCGATCAATATCAGAAGGATATCAAGAATCTCCGAGGGAAAATCACACCAACCACTCCACCAACAGTAAATGAGAAAAGGAAGCAAGAGGCAATGACACAGCTACAAGAGATAGAGCAACTGGTCAGCACAACAAATGACTTGTTCGATAAAGAAACACAACTTTGGAAAAAGTTAGAAGAGGATCAGAAAGTCCAAAAATGGGACAAGGAAGAAGAAAGGATAAGCACAACTATTTAGGACCTGAAGCAGAGGCAGAAGACAATGTCCATCACGGAGCACGTCAAAGGGGCGTAGGACATGAAGAAACTAAAGGCATAACTCACCATTGCGCAAACATGGAAGAAGGAGCGTCAGGCTCAAATGGAATTGTTTCAAGAGTGGGTAGCAGAAGTCTTCGCACAGGTAGAGGAAGCCAAGACACATATAGAAAAGACCCAGGCAGAGAACGCATAATTGATCAGTGATGAAACTGCAGTCCAGATAGTGGACACACTCAAGGATAAGATCGTGTAGGCGCAAACATAGGCAGAAGGGCTCAAGGAAAAATTCCAGACGATCACTAGGGAGATCAAATATTTTTTTAGGTGGCTCGGGACGAGCCACATATTAGTGTTGGGGGTCTACTGGAAGTAGACCAAAGCGAAAAGAAAGGCAATTTTGGGAAAGAAAGCATGCATGAGGAAAGAGACATCTGGAAGGAAGAACAACATGCTCGCATGCAAGGAATACCTAACGACGTTAGGGTTAGGGTTTTGGTAATGTATTGTAATGGATGAAGAGCCAGAAATGTATAAATATAGATACCTAGGTATCATAGGGGGGTTCTGATTATTGTTGCTTTCTAGATATATTAGTCATTGGAGAAGATAGAGAAGCATATGCGGTGTAATGTTTTGTTGTATGACCTAATTTTGTAAGATGTTGAGCTAGAGAGAGCTGAGGAGGGTAGATATGAGGGTTAGATCTCAGGTTGAGGAGCCTGGTGCGATCTAGTCTGCCTCATATAGATCTTACCTGACTAGAAAGAGTTGTAAGTGCATAACGATGTAGTGGCAGAATGACTATAATAAAAGAGATGAGAGCCAAATATTTGTGGACGTAGCCAAGGATGTGGTGAACCACGGTAACATCTATGTTATGTGATGAATGCATGCATATATTTTAGTTTATTGTTTACCTTAATGAATGAGTTACTATATTTCCTGCTTATTCACAAATGACGGTATATTGTGTTTGCAAGTTATAATAGTGGTTCAATATAACTTGGCACTTGACCTTGGGTGGTGAGGTTTGATATGTGTTGTATTGAAACGTGACTTGCAGACTTGGGCATTTGGTTAGAGAAATTGAGGATTGGGCCTCGGGCCCAATATTTTTATGATAACTCTATTCCCTTGAATTTATTTTTAAAGGAAGTTTTATTAGTCCCTGCCAAAGCATGACTATAACAATACGTTTTCTATTGATTTGACATTAATTTCTATTGATTTAAAATTTTTCCATGAGAAACTTAATGTTCTACATAAGAAATACAATTTTTTATTTTTAAATCTATAAAATAACTTATTTTTTTAAACTGTCATTGGTTGAAAAGTTTGAGGTCTTATTATGGACTTCACGTCGTTCAATAATTTAAATTAATTGCACAATCAATATTTCATACCCCTACATTTATGCTTTCAACGAGGAGCAGTACGAACTGGTTTAGAGGAATCTATGCAAAAACACATCCTTGGTTTACCTATCATGCCGGGCCATCAATACTCCAGCATAAATTTTGTATTGAGTAAACATCAGCAAGATCAACGCCTCCAGAAATTTGAGTACAAGTCTTTAACCTCGGACTACAGTCCAAACTTAATGCAAACTTGTCACTGAGATTGGATGAAATCAGTACAATTCCACAACTAAATGACATGATGGATTCAACAAGCAATTGTGGTCTTGAAAGCAACAGGCTGGGTTGAGTTACTACATACAGGACAATACCTGAATGGCCGCTAAGAAACAACTTGAATCAATAAGTTTTTTACAGGCCGGCTTTAAGATGCATTATATACATTTATAAAATCCTCTTCTACATTGCAAGAGGGAAATGGCATTTACAGTAGACCTTTGCACAATATAGTTGTCGGTTAAAGGAGATATTCATACAATATAAATCTTCAAGGATTAGGTGGCAATAGATGTAAAGCACCACCCTGTTGAGCACAATAATACACCTCGTGCTTCATTCTACTAAAGCAAAATATGGACATTAAGAGAATGAATGTATACTTCTCTATCAAATTGTGGCACCTGTTGTAGTGTTTATTTCTTAAAAACATTCAAGAATATGCTCCCAAACAAATGCGAAACAATAACTTCACAAAACTGCAATGCACGACACTGGTAGGGTGGATCAATGCAGTGGGAGAAATTTGAGTTTGACATGTCTCAAAAGTCAGAGTGAGTGTTTGCAATGTTTTCCTTCTCCCAATGTCTCAACATATGCAATAAGAGAAAAATGCATGACTTCGTATAATACAATTTTCCAACATCCCTGATAAGCTAGGATCTTCAGGTGATTGATTGAAAGAAACCGACCATGGGTATATGAAAGGGATGTAATTCGATGGGAATTGAACACATAACCACCTGACTAATATGTTTTATATATTCCAGATCATACATGCTAACAGTGTTGGATCATGTGCACGAAATCTAGCCCTGGACCTAAGTAAAATAACTGAAGTTGTCTTGAAGGAACATCAATGCAAACTCTCTTAACTTAAAGTAATCAAATGAGTCCAAAATGTTGGGATTTGGTGACAATGAATTCCTCCAATGATGGATATGGATCATATTATTCTGCATTGGTTACAACCAAATAGACCAATTTAGAATATGGATAGGGATTGCATTTATTATTCAATTTCTTGTAAATGTATATAAATACATGTAAACCCGTAGAGGCAAAAACGACTGTGAGAGATTGAGTGTGTGAGAGACTTGCAAATATGATGTAATCTCCATGATCTAAATAATAAGAAAACCGATGCCTATGCTTGGTGGACGTAGCCCAACGTTTGGGTGAACCACGTGAAACCCCTATCTATTATCTATGTGTGATTGTTAATTATCATTGTGAATTGTGATTTTCGCATTGACAATTCTAACAAGTGGTATCAAAGCTGGTTAGAGCTGGTTGGAGGAGCATCAAATTTTCGGAGGAGCCACAGAAGTGAAATCTGTTTCAGGGTGCGTCAATTCATACATCCCCATAGGTCCCTCCTCTCTAAGGGTGCAGAGACTTATTACTCAACCGTACGCTCATGACAAATTGTTGAAATTTTCGCAGTTAAGACAAAGGAACAGTGCTTAAAGTTTTTAAGATTTTCACACTCCAGTGTTAGGTGAGGTGCAGAGTCTATGCACTCCAGTGTTGCGTGAGAGTTTGAAGTTTGAACTTGAAAAGTTCAGCGGTAAAAAAAACTTTGACCCGTGGAAGCTCAAGATGCGGGATTTACTGGTGCAACAAGGGTTGCAAAAAGCATTGGTAGGCAGGTCAAAGAAACCAACAGCCATGACAGAATGGGAATGGGAGGATCTGGATGTGAAATCTCTTAGCACCATTCATTTATGTCTGGCGGATGAGGTTCTGTTTAATATCATAGGAGAGGATACAAAATCAATGTTATGGAGCAAGTTGGAAAGTCTATATATGACGAAGTCCTTGATGAGATGAATCTACTCGAAGAGACAACTGTACAGTTTGCGGATGAAAGAAGGTACAAAAGTTGTTGACCATTTAAATACTTTCAATACCCTTATAGTTCAATTGACTAGTATGGAAGTTAAATTTGAAGATGAGGATAAGTCTATTACATTATTGTGTTTGTTTCCTGAGTCTTGGGATAATCTAGTCACCTCTAT
>JASDQU011025746.1:0-21729 GCA_032191745.1 Picea mariana
AAATATATATATATATATATAAGGAAATTGTATTTCTTTCCCTAAACATTATTTTAAGGCCGTTTCCCATTCAAATAGAGAAATTTATTTAGAGAGGTTCATGGTTTTAGTTTCGGTGGTCGGGAGGAATGTTTGTTCTCCTCCCCACCCGGGTTCAATTCCTGCAAAGTGACATGTTGGTCAGTTGTGGTAAGGCTAGAAGGATACACGCCCACATGATAGAGGTCCACTCTAGTGTGCCTCGGTACACCTCGGCCCTTGCTAAGTCATAAGTTACCTACTAGGTGTTATCTTGGGGACTGTCAACACTAGCCTAGGGGTTATAGTGGCAGCCAGGAAAATTTGAACTTGGACCTTGCCTAGGTCATCCCAACCAATTATCAATTCCCTTATATATATATAACCAAATTATGCATTCCATGTTCAACTTGTTCTTCCTCGACTTTAATTAAAGATGGGTAGCTTTCATAAGAGACTAACTGAATAATATCATATATAGAGTGTATAATGCTAGTAAATGTGTAAATTGATTAAAAAAATTGTTCCAACACATTTTAATGGAATATAGAATAGAAAACTATTTTCTAAAAAAATTAGTAGTTCAATGAAATTAACAAAATGGACAATTGTTAATCTCACAAATCTTTTATAAAGATGGAACACAATAGATTCATCTAAAGAGAAAACACATCATTACATCCAAGCCATCAACATAAAAGACAAAGATATGTCATGGGTATCCTTGATACCCTAATATTTGATAAGTACATAATTTAAATTAGTATCGCAATGCATGATGAATCATTTAATATCATCCAAGAATATGATGAATTTATTCGATACAAATGAAACTAAGGCCTCCTCAATATATAGATTGAGGTTCTTCACCCAACCCCAAGAGTTAAGTCACAACACATTGGATTTCCATACAAGTTTACCCATACATTCTATAAATCAGATTTACATATATGTCCTAAGTGGACCCAATTCGCACCATTGGTTGGTCAAGGCAGTGGAAAACTACCTCAATGAGTTAGTGAACCCAATGGACAACTACCTCAATTGTCATTCCAATGAACAACTACAAGTTGGGTTTAATCGTATTCAACATTCCAACACTTCCATAAATACAACGTTGTCTAACTGTTCTATGAAATGTCTTTTTTTGCCGAAATCCGGCGATATAAATTTGCACGAAATTACTATTTGTTTTTTGTTTAAAATCCATTTTTGAATGTAGAAATGGATTCAACATGCTGGAAAACCCCTGGAGCACTTGGATTATACAGAAATAATCGCTTAAATATTTGGATCTAACGATTTCTCACCGGATTTCAAACAAATGTCCCCAAAAAATATCATCGAAAAAAAGTCATTTCATAAAATATTTAGACTATGACCATAAAAACAATTTGGAGGCCAACAATAAATTTGATAACCAACATCCCTTTTGTTTTAGTCAAGTAGGGATGTTTGATAACCAACAATAACTGAGCCTCTTAGGCAAAATTTTGTCAATCCTCTATAGCATTGCCACCATTGTCAACACTCTGGATCCAAATATAACAACCCCACTTTTAGTTTCTATAAGTCATTTGTAATGCCATGGAGAGATAAATAAAGTTCCATTTGAGTAACCCAACTTAAAGGATCGAAACTATAAAATTTGTTCATGTCTACCTTTTGAAAGTGGTGCCACGAATTATGATTCTGAAAGGGTGGGTTACGGGTCTTTAGGAAGAGCATGTGAGTGTTTTGCTCTTCTTTTGGTGAAGTTTCCTCCTTGGATTGACATGTGGATCGATCATTGAGAGACCCATGTTGCTACATAGAGATCCCAATATCCGATTCTAGTGATCCATTTGTTTAGAGAGAACTTTCACTGAAGCATTAATGCCAAAAAACTTGGCTTCAAGTTGTTGGTGCTTAGCAAGCAAGTCTTGGCTTTGGTTCTTCTTGTTTGCCATGTTGTGAGTATGGACCATGGGACCACCTAAGAGTCTTTCGAAGTGTTATTCCTAGATTATCTCACTGTGATCAATGGCTTGAAAGGAGTCTTTTCAGATATACCATGAGCAATGTATTATCAAGTCCACACCAACAAAAACAGGTTACTAGAGAGGTGGACCCAAGAGATCAACACAATGCAAGGAATATTTTGAGATAGGTCTCTCATAATGGTGTCAATGGACCCTTGACTTGTTTTTTAGCTGGTGGGAATATTACTCCCTGCTAAATATTATTGCACTGCAAATATTTCCAAATTCCTTTTGGATGGAAAGATGTAACAATTTCACTAGTCGATTATAGAGGCTAAGGTTTGCAAGGTACTAAGGGCAAAGGATTGTCAAGTGCTATAGATCTCTAATACATTGAAGGGTTTCTAACAATAGTATTCAATTGAATATTTCACAACACTATGGAGGATAGACTATACCCTTAGCTTCACTATCTAATACCCTCGTACGCAAGAATGATCTCCCTGAGTATTTTTCTTGATGTATTATAGCAACAAGACGACCACAAGTTGATGTAAGGTTGGTTTCAAATGCACCTAAAGGGCTTCCAATATCCCAGGGGTACGTGGAAAATAATTATGTATACAAGTGTTGTCTGATGTGGTACAACTCGAAGGGTTCCAATAGAGATTATAAGGGTGTCCAACCAAGTGACAACTTGTATTTTCTGTGTATTCTTCCCCAACCACATTTTTACCTACCGAACGATAGATCTATCTATTATTTAAATATGTCGGAGCACATCTATAGCCTAAAAAAAAATATACTAAAATCTAGAGGTGTGTTGGCTTAGGAAAGAGCTATGGTGGAGCTATGATACCACTTGTAGTGTTCCTTAACCCTTAGACTCGAAACACAAACCAAGTATACATAAAATATAATTGCAAAAAACTAGATACAAGAGCCAAATAAGATGATATGTGCAAATATACACTTGCATTATGATATCAAAAGAAAGAAAGCAATATTCACTTGCCTCTTAAGATGGGGAGACCTTTCACTAATAAAAGTTCCAAATACAACAATATATAACAAATCATTCCATATTCTGATATCTCTTTAAATAGATTCTCATAGTAAAACTCTAATTGTTTGTGGTCTCATCATTAATGGATACCAACTACCTAATGAGCCTTATAAAGTGGACCATTTTACATTAAATAACTATCCACTGCTATCTAATGGGTCTTATTCAAAGAGGGTAGCCGCATACAACAATTGACTAACTCCTACATAGCCTAAAGTAGGGAGGCTAAGGTAGGACCCTAACATCATACACAATGCAATCAGGATATGCCAATTGGGTTTCCCTATGATCATAATGTGGTAAGTACAAAGACTTTTTTGTTGCAAAGATTCTAAAGTCTTTTTCAAATTCCAAGGAGAAATTCACTAGGTTCTATAGTATTGTGATTTCTTTGGAAGGAGGTATTTTGTTCATTATATTTTATATTTTTTTATAGGCTCCATCCCTGAACCTCACACCACACTTGATTGCATTCCATAATCTTTATGGGTTCGGGTGGTTTGTAAAATCTTAGTACTTTTGTTCTCCATATTTCCCAACTAAACCCACGGACCGAACATTGAATTCAACTTCACTATATGATTTTTTTGTCTGGAAGGCCAAGTGATTTCAAGTACCTTTTATTGAGCTGCACAACATTATCCTATTGACCCCGTGATAGAATAACTATTGTTATATTACATTCAATGCACCAAAACATTGGGTGAATGAAAGCCTTGATTTTCCAAAGTGCATAATTCCATCGATTGAACCAATGATGGTCTAAAATAGATTTTGCTAATATTTCAAGTCTACAGCACAACAAGGTGAATTAGAGGAAATAAGGTAGTAGATATGCAGTACTCTGCTATGTCAGGGATGTATGACCAATCAAAGCATTCCATATGTTAAGAGTAGAAAAATGAGGATGTTGATGTGGACATGTAAAATAAGAGGGCGATAAATAAGCATTCAACTAAACAACATTAAATGTTCTAAATGTTGTGTTTTTCATTGTAGAATCTAAATAACTTTAAATCCAGAATCTAAATAACTTTACATCTGACAATAAAATGTTATTTAAATCAGGAATATAAATAACTTTACTATCATGACATCAATGAGGTTGACTCAATATATATGTGAAACGATTGAAAGTGCCACGTGGCACGATGATACAAAAGAGTTTGAGTGGGATGAAACATGAAATAATTAGATGGTTTCACCTAGAGGTGGGATCTACATGCTTACATTAAATTTTGAATGATCTCAACATTGAACATGATGATGCCTCGACGAAGTTATTTGTCAAGACATTACAAGATGAAGTAAGAAACTAATATGATTACCTAACAACGAGAGGAATTAGAATTTGGTTTAGTTTTCCAAAATCCTTTCAAAAGGAATGGGTGGAAAGATGCATATGTTTCTAAAAGGATTTCGCAAAAGATTGAGCTAAGCTTGAGGAGCCCATGGGAGAAGTGATTGTTCTCCTTGAGATTAGAGATGAGAATCTGCAAGAAATTGCACTTGGTGTTGCTGATTTTTCAAAGACCCCATGTCAAATTGAAACTCATCTTCCTTCTTGTTGACACTTGTTTGATGATTTCACTTTTACACCCAATTTTGATGTTATTATTAATTTGGAGGTTTATGTTGATCTTGTACATTCATGTATAGAGTTTGTTTTCATTAGTTCAACCCTATGCAGTCTTGGACTTCTCACTATATTATTTACAAGAAAAATGTATGGGTTACCAACTTATTATGAATGACATCCAATAGTGCTTGTCTTTCTCGACAACAAAGCACAAGAAAACCCATACACTTGACAAGTTACTTACCTAGTTGCATTAGTTGTGTGAGTTTACTTAACTAGTCTTCCTTGTACAAGTTAAGGTAGGTATTTATGTATTATAATAAGTTCAATTAATCATGTAATTAAACATATGATAGTTTAGTCCTTTGTTTATTTATGTTTTTAATAAATCCTTTAGGAGTAGAGGTGTCCTTGTAAATATAAGTAATATACAAAGGTATAAGAAAATGTCTTGAGTTGCATCCATAACTTACTCATGAATGGTCTATGAACCTTCCTTCCCCTTCTTTCCTTATGTGAACATTTACATCATCTCAATCACCTAGTCTCTCCACCTCATCTTTATCATTAATTCATCTAGATTTGTTTTGTGTACATAGTTAGTTTCTCCATATTAGAATGAATAAATATCATAGGATATCATATAGATGCATGGGAGATCATGCGAGATCGGCCTAGAGCTCTCTTAACATCCTGTAGGGGGACACTACCCCCAATTTTGAGTCATTGTTTAAGCCTAGATTTATAAATATGTTTTGTAACCTTATGAAGTTCTTTGTATCTTAGACAAATCAGGAGCTCATTGCTTAAATTGTGTCTTTTCTTTAATAAAGTTGTTCACGAAGATTATCTCTTTGATTGTGTTCATTATATTTGTGATATAGAATTTGAAGTGGATTTAGTATATCTGGTTTTCCCTATTGAATTTCTTATTCACTCTATTACTAAGATGTAGTTTCACCTCTTGTCTCAATAGTTGATATCCTAACAAATTGGATTCAATAACCCAATGAAAGCAACACCAACCTTTTGTGATCCAAACACATATTTAATTTACCATTTAATGTCTTTACTCATTGATTTCCTTTAGCTCTAAAGCCATATCTTTTGTAAAATAAATTATATTGAAGACCATAAGAAGATAAAGGGATACCCCATGTATTGCAAAACAACAATCGTAAAGTTAGGGGGGCTTGCGGTGATCATTAGCCTTTCCCCCAATGTTCCATTCAATGAGGCATTCTTAAAACATCATTATTTCAGTGTCGATTGAATGATAACAGGGTGGATGTGGCATCCTTATCCATTTTTCTTGAGGCATGTATCGGACATTGTCTTTAGTAACACTAGGGTTATAAGAGGAGGCTTCAACACTTGAGTTTCAAAATAAAGTGGTGAATTTCATGACTATTATTTTCTAAATTGTTTTTTTTTTTAACTTGATTATAAGATTATTTCTTTGTCTCTATTTTGGGATGACATAATTGTACCTTCAAGTTCAGTTAGAGCCATTCTTTTTAGACCAGATTTGTTCTACAATGCATAATATCCTTTCCCTTGGAAATCCTTTGTTTTTATTTATGGACATTTTTCAAAGAAAAACATGTCATAGCCAGCCAGATTTGAACCTGGGCTTCATCTAGGTAATCTCGACCAATTATTGATTCCCCTAGATTAAAAAAAAGCATGTTGCAAACGTTGTACCTCTCCTCATTATGTGGTCTAGGTTGGTGGTGGATGATGTTTGGAATGTGTTAGTTGTGGTCTTCCCTCTAATTGGTCTTTTGGGTATTGTAAGACTAAATATTCTTGAATTTGCAACTCTACATAAAATCCTTGGGTTGCTCAACTAATACCATTTATGTCTAATGGACACCAATAGATCATTGGTTTCCCACTTGTTGGATGTAACTAGAAAGGATGAGCCACTTCACTTAGGGTATTCTAATTGAGCTCTATGATGATATGCCTTTGCTTCAGTGTAACCCACTTAGATGCCTTTTGGGATGGTGGAAAATGGTGAAAAAAATTGACCCTTTTGTGTTATTCTGATCACTTTAATACAAGTCGATTTGATTCTGTCATGTTTCTCTTCTCTATTAAATTTAATTGAATGACATTTGGGATCTTAGTTATTGGACTACCAAAGAAAGCTCCATTATCACTTTCATAGTATCCAATGCTCCCTACTAGAATCCACTGCACAAGGCTAGCCTCCCCTCTAAATCCATAAATCAATTTTGTACAACTAGGGTCCTCCTTATCAACATCATTCTCCATCCTAATTGGGACCAACACAACTTTAGAAACAAATCCCATTGCTTCTCTTGTGGGATATCATTCCCCTTAGGTGGAGTAACAACAAAAATGTGTATGAATGCTCAAAGGAACATGAAAGAGGAAAGCATGATGTGTTATATTCCTTAACCCTTAAAATTGAATTAAAAAAAACGATATCAGAAATGTTCAGTAGGGCAACATGGTACAATGATCCTTTTATCGAAGGATCCACTCCTATTCACTTGCCTCTTCAAGAGGGTAATCTGCCAATGAGAGAAGCTCTAGTATAATAATATTGCAATACATACTATCCCATCGGGCGAGGACAAATGGTGAACGTTCCGTTCTGGAAGACATAAGTTTTCCATTTTAGGGGCCCCATGCATGTTCGAAACTCATCTTAACTACTAAGCGTGTGATCCAGATTATTTTGAGAACGACATGAAGAGAAAAATATAGCAAAGATATAACAAGGAAATACACAGAAATATTGCAAGAAACACAAAAATATAGTGAAACCCAACTTCTATTAATGAACAAGAGAGAAAAACATTGTATAACACAAACTAGCAGAATGGGGTAGCTTACCTCTAAAAATAAAGAGAAAAACTACACTTCATTCGCAACAAGCTTTACATCACACTCCATCGCATGCTTAAAGGGCCTCATTCACCTCAATTATATATGAGAGAGTGAGAGGAGAACAATTCCCATGATGCATGTGGGATAAATTAATATAAGTTTATAAAATGTCATAGGCATGTAAAAAACTAGGAATTCATGGGCGGTCACCCATCCCAATACTACTTGGAACTCCCTTGAAGAACCATCTTACCGTTCCCAACCATACTCACCACTTTCCATCATTATTTTCCCCCCATTTCCTTATCTCTTTGGATTTTAGGGTGTATTGACCCAAGAAGGGGTTGTCCCTCATTCTATGGGAAGAAGGGGTTGAAGGCCTAAAGGGATTGTTGTTGGGTAAAAGATAAAAACCTATGTATAGACCTTCTAGATGCTTCGCCCAAGGATCACCCAAGAAAGCAATGAAACACTTATCTTTGAGAAAAGGGGGACCCATAAGAAATATGATTATGAATGCTTAAAAGGTTAGTTGGGGGATAGGAGGTCTCATCATAGGCTATCCTATCATGTTCATGGATATCTAGTGGTATGACATTACCATCATCTAGTCACCAAGCCAAGGTAATGGCTCTCAATTGCATGGCTGAGAAAAAGGGGGTCTCATCACGAGTCGACCTTCTCATTTCCGCTAGGTATTTGTGGGTGACATTGTCATTATTTGGACACCATGCCAGGGCAGTGGCCTTCAACTTTCCTTAAATTTATGAAAGAAACAAAGAATGGTAAAATAATGGGCTTGGAAAAAGTGCATTGCAAACAAAAGTACCACACACCCTCTACAAAGGCACCCATTAATGAGACACTACAACCCCTTGTATGTCATGAACCCCATGCCCATTGAGTCTTGGCCCTTAACCACTTCATCTACTTTACATGGCTTAGAGAGGAATCTCTTGGAAACACTCCTTGACCTAGGGCAAGATCTACCCAATAGGATACTTCGTCAACCCTCCCATATTCAAGCTTGACAAGTCGCATAATGTCTTTGAGCACTTAACTATTTGACATGGTAATCTTTGATGCACATGATTAGGTGGCTCATTTATTGATTGGATTTACTTATCATGATGTTATGCCTTGAGATCCTTGGAGGGCGTTCTTATTTGTCTTTGTAAGACCTAGTTGGTGGACAGTTTTGGAAGAACAAGCCTAGTTTGGGCTTGAATCCCACAGATGGATACCAAGGGCCTACATACCAGATGAGAGAGATGAAACCTCAGAGGGCTGGAAGATGACTTGGACGACATAACCTATCCCCCACATGCCAAATGTTTTTCCTAGGAGAGGCAAAACGTCACCTCTAGAGGCATGACGTCACCTAGGGGGGTTGGGGTTTGGTGGTGAGGTTGACATGGATTGGCATAAGGACCTTTTGAGGGGTTTGAGGCTTTGACCATGAAGGAAGCCACTTGGACGCTTGACATTTGGCTTTGGGAAGCCCTTCTACACTCTTCCATCACCAACAACTTTCTCCTAGTGCCAAAACGTTCCTTAAAGGGGCGACGTCTTTATAAAATAGGGTTTTCTTTGTGCAAAAGTGGAATTAAAGTGAATTGTTTAATGTTACTTTGTAAAAAGGGGCAAGATTAGGGTTGTTGACCCCTAGTATTGTGTTTTACCCTTAATTATGTGGACAAATTATCTTAGTGACATTTTATATAAATAAGAGATCATAAGATCTCATTTTAACATAACTCTCTCATTTGGAGAAGTACTTGGACTGAAATTTTCACTCTTTTTGTCTAGTTCTCTCTCTTGTGCTCTTATTTATGGCTATTTCTTGGATTATTGGTTGATGGAAGTGATGCGCTAGCCTTGGAAGGATTTTCTCTAGCTTTTATGGTGGTTTGTCTTAGCTTTTTCCTTGAATTGGTAAGCTTTTTCTACATTGTACTATCATTTGTTGCTCAAGTCAAGGTTAATTTGCTATAGATATATGGGAAGTATAAGGAAATACACCCCCACCATAGTCTCCATCATTGTGTACTAATATGTTATTGGTTTAACAAGGGTTTGCTAAGAGAAGTATAAGGGCATACACCCTCTTAGCTTAAACCCTAGCTAGAGATACTTGCCTTGGGAAGTAAGAGGATTTACACCCCCAAGGAGGTAGTATCTCTAGCTCTTTCTTTGTTTGACTCCATTAACCCATTGTTTAAGGCACTATTCATTTACTTGTTGCATTGGAGAAATAAATTGATGCCTAGGTAAATGTGAAATTTTCAAGTTTTAAGATTACCTCCTTGGGAAAGTGTTCCTTCAACCTTTGGATCCCTTGCCTCATTGAGGCATCCCCTTTCAACCATTGCTATAGTAAAACCAACCTATAGCCATCGGGGCTACTCTAACACTAATGATCTCCTAAACTAACCCTAGACTAGGCCTAAAAATCTTCCCTAACCTTCTACTAACTTAGGCATACTTATTGAGCTTACTAGGGGATGATTTGATTGGATACATTTTCTGCAATAAGTCTTGGTTTGCTACAGCCATAAGGCTGGTAATTTCACTACAGAAACCCTAACCTAAAGTCACTCATAACTTGTGTTTTCACCATCAAAAGTTGCTAAGAATTTGCCAATTTATTCTACTTGTTTTAATACAATTTTTGAGTGGTTTATTTGCAAGTTTTAGTGGCTAAATTATCTTTTGTCACAACAAGTTTGCTACAGACATAAGGCTGCAAAATACTTTTGCATACATCTTTTATGATAGCCATAATCAATTGCTAAAGTATCATGCTATAGATCGCGAAATTCTCTAGTGATTATCTACTTTGTTTCAAGAATATTTCATTTGAATTTGAGCAATCTTTCTAGCAACTTTAGTACTTGTTTTATTGCTTGCTTATATATACTGTCATTTATTGTTGCAAATCAAGGACAACAAGCCTAGCTTGTTGATCCAACTAACATATTATATTGCATAGTGGTTTTCCTTGTGTCTCGGGTAGGTACCAACTTCTCGACAATTCATCCAAGGATTTAGCAACCTCAAAACAACCTAAGATTCATTTTCTCCCTTCCTTTTCCATTTAGAATATTAACCTCTAGGGGATTCACTCTTTCCTTTTATGTTCTCCCCCTCCATTCCCCATAGGGTCACCGGGATCACCTCGCTAGAGTGACCTAGTCACCCTTGAAGTGCAGGACCTATATCGAGGTGACATTGGGTATAGTGTCCTTAAGTTGTCACCACTTGGTGGTTGGATCGAGTTTTTCCCAACCTATAACTTGTGCGATAACAGGGTGAATATCATGGTTTATCAAAACTATAGGCTCGAAATGTTGATTCAATGGAAAAGGTGGATGGCCACCGAGATCCACCTGGATCATTCCTGGCCCTTAAGAAGAAATGGTCCCCATTGCATCAAGTTCCCTCGAGAGATGAGGAAACTTCTGTTGAATCCAAACCTTGGTGAGTCACTTGCCTTGTTGAAGTAGATTTCCTACTTGTACTTTTCATGTGAAAGGATGTCATGGACCTGTTGGAAGTGTTGGATCCGTTCAACAGATCTGGTTGCATGATTTGCCTTGGTCTGAGTGTGTGAGGACTCTGTTGATGAAGATGTAACAAGAAGAGTTATATCAATGGGGGCTAATGGTTGGAACCCCAAGCACACCTGAAAAGGGTTGTGGCCAATAGAGTTATGTTGAACATATGGAAGACTCTCATTCTCTTTGTGCTCCTCTACAATCTTGTCGACCTACTTTTGTTGGATAGAAACGTCTTGGGCCGAGGCTGTAGTGGTTGCAGTGACCTCCTATTCACCATCTAAAAAGATCATGAAGAGGGAAAAATTTGTGGTTTGAGAGATTACTTTGCAACATTGTTTTTCCGAGATCAATGAAATGGCAGTGGTTGAAGCTACCTCTAGTACCTTGTAGAGCTTACCTCCCAAAGTAACAATGACACTGCGAGGCCGAGACTCATAGATAGTGTGACGTTTCCACATATATGGTTTTCCTAAAAGAACATCACAGACTTCAAGTGGGGAAACATCACACACTACCTCATCCTTGAAGGGATTAATGCCACAGGACAAGAGACACTGTTGACTAACATGGATGTCTCATCTCTCGCTCAATCATCCGATGGTGTATGGTTGGGGGTGTGACATCATTAGAAACTTCAATCTCTTGACAACCTCGGTGAGATCAGGTACTTCTGACTCCTGTTGTCAACAATGAAATGTAGTGGGGTCCCCTTTACCCACATCTGCGAGTGGAAGAGGCACCCCCCTTCCTCAAGCTCCTCTAGTTCTTCTGGTTGTATTGTTGTGACCGCGATGGTAGCAGTGGGTTCTGCATCAATTATTTGTTTCCCTTTATGGTGCTCTGAATCAAAGTCTGAGTTAGGTTCTGATTCTTTTTCTTTGAGCTCGACCACCAATGACTATTTCGAGCGACATTCATCGGTGTTGTTCCAAGGGATTTTGTGGAACTCACCACTTTTCGGTGTCTTTCTTAAACTTCACGTTACCCTTCTTTGCCTGCATCTTGGACTGACTCTCTTGAGGTTGGCCTTCCTTGATGATCTGTCCTTCATTCTGTGAGTTAGGGTTTCCTTTGCCATGCTTTTGTTGTGGTGCATTTTCAAACCCAAACTCCCACTTATTCCGCTGCTTGAATTTCTTCTCAATTTTGACTACATATCGATAAGCATCTCCCAGTGAGGAGATGTCCAAGAAATCCATCTATGTTTGGATGTACCTGTGCAAACCACTGCGGTACTTCAAAACCCGGCGTCGCTTGAAGTCTTTGATACCTAACTTTTAGCGCAAGGTATGAAAGATGTTAGTGTACTCCGGCACTGTCTGGTCTCTTTTCTGACGTGCAATCATCCATCTCATGTACTAGTCATCATAGTTTCTGATAGGGTAGAACTCCTCCTTTAGGGCATCTACAAAAGTCGCCCAAGTGGGCGCTCTCTCAAATGGTGTAGATTCATCTACGATGTACCTATCCCAGTAACCTTCCCACCAATATTTAACACGGGGAAGGGATTTAAGGAGCGTGAAGGTGATTTTTTCACTGTCGAATTTTTTTTGGATAGAGTTATAACCTTCTAGCAGATTCCACCATTTTTCTAGAGCATCTACATCTATCTGGCCTTCAAATAAGGGGATATCAAAATTGACTTGTTCCTTAAAGGGTGTCACACCTTCAAAATGTTTGTTTGTCAAAGATTCCTTGGCTGCCATCGGTATTCGTTGAAGGATCTGAGCAAAGTTGTCCATCATCTCGTTCCTCTGTCACACAAGGGCTTCCTTGGGCAACGTCTTGAAAGGCTCTCCTGCTCTGTCATCTCTCTTTTCTTCAGCCATGGGAGGTCACTTGGGCTGAAGAGAGTTGTTGTCCTTGAGAGAAACTAGATCGAGACCCAACTATCTATACCCTGACCTCGTCGAGGACATGCTCTAAAAAATGACAAGGAGCAGACTACTATGATACCACTAATCCAGATTATTTTGAGAACGACATGAAGACATAAATATAACAGATATAAAACAAGGAAATACACATAGATATTGCAAGAAACATAGAAATATAGTGAAACCCAACTTCTATTAATGAATAAGTGAGAAAAACATTGTATAACTGTAACACAAACTAATAGAATGGGGTAGCTTATCTTTGAAAAGAAAGAGATGTTGGCTACGCTTCATTCACAACAAGCTTTACATCACACTCCATTGCATGCTTAAAGGGCCTCCTTCACCTCAATTATATATGAGAGAGTGCGAGGAGAACAATTCCCATGATGCATGTGGGATAAATTAATCTAAGTTTATAAAATGTCATAGGCATGTAAAACACTAGGACTTCTAGGGCGGTCACCCATCCCACTATTACTCTAGCTCAAGCACGCTTAACTGCGGAGTTCTAATGGGATTCAGTGCACTAACGCTATGTTATAGGCATGTACATAAGACCACTAGAAAATCATTACATGATGTCTGTATTTAACAAATGAAGATAGTATTACATACCATTCCCCATCAAAAGGGTGAATATCAGGGTTTATCAAAGCTATAGGCTCAAAATATTGATTCAATGGAAAAGGTGGATGGACATCGAGATCCACTTGGATCAGCGTGACATGTGGCCGCCTATGTTGGGCCCAGGTTTATAGGGGCAATCTTTATGACTCGACCCTAGGTCTCCTCGGTGGCAGTAGGCAGGTCTCTCCTAGTTTACACACACACACACACACTCCATGAGGATGACTCTATTTAACAATAACAAACCTAGTGCACCTAGTCCATTTTATATTGGATGGGCACCATAACCATACTATTATTACTCTAGTGGGCCTTTTGACCCCCCATTACACCACTAGGGAGGATCCCAACACTCCATGCCCCTTCCAAAAGTGTTGCTCTCAACACTTATAGTGAGAATGTACAACCATAAACCAAGGTCCCATGTACAGCTGTTGACCACAACGCTAAAGTACTCGAAAGAACCAGGGTCTCATGTAGAATGGCTAGCCACAATGATGAAGTAATCCAAAAAGCTCATCCATAAACTAGGGTCCCATGTATAAGTACTAGCCTCAAATGTTGAAGTAGTCCCATAAGCTCATCCACAAACATAGGGCCCATGTCCAAGTGTCAGTTGTAACATTGAAATATTCCAAGAAGCTCAAACATAAAGTCCCATGTCTAGGTGCTCATGCTAACTCCCAAATGATGACTTGTAATGTGCTCCAAATGCTCACCGCAGCCGTGTAGATCCAAATAAATAGAACCATCCATGTCCAAAAGATCATCCACATAGTTGTCAAATGTCAGTTGTGGATTTGGAAGGAACATTATCACTGGAGAATATGTAGGCTGAAAATTAATAGTCATAACCGACTCTTGACTTCCCTTATTGATGTTCTCTTCCTATGGTGGAGTAGGGTAATCAAAGAGAAGTTGGAAGTAGAAATTGTCCCAGATATTATAACTATCCATATACCATTCATCACCCTAGACATATATGTCTCTTGTAGACTCCTCTTCAATATGTCTCCAAAGTTCCAATTTTTGGATTGTTTCATAGGCATCATGTACTTTTTGTACTATGTGCTCCAGACGGAATCACTCTATACGAATTACTTCAGGGTGTGAAAAATCTTCTACTTTGACAAAAATATACTCTTCATATTCCATAGCAAATTCAAGAAACTTACAGGAGGGGATTTTTCCACATAATTTGCATGGAACCTTGGATATTCCTTAATGATTGGGGCTAATATATCCATGTAAAATGTCATAATCTATTGTAAAAAGGAGAGCTAGGGTTTTGAGGCAGCAAATTGAAATGGTTGTAACTTCCTCAATATGACTAAGAAGTATATCATATAATATGTCAAATTGAAGCTATTGAGGTGCTCTTTCGCCTCAATTTGGTCTAGCTTCAATCTGGGAAACCTGTTAAAAGTTATATTCTTTTCAATACCCAAAATAAAGTCATGGTTGTAGCAAAAAAAACTAGAATAGTTTATTTTAATTCAACGATATTCACTTCCTAAACTCCATTTTGAATGATTTTTTTTTAAATCATGTATTTTATCGAGAGGAACACATATCTATAATTTGCCTCTTCAAATTATGCACAAAAAGCTAAAGGAAAAGATCTAAGTGTCGTGGCCATATTGTTGTCCCTTGAAAATTTTGCCAAATCTTCCACTTTTCCCAATAAAGAGCTCCAATACCACTTGCTATGATCATCAACCCTTAAAATTGAATCACAAACAAAATATAAAAATTCTCAATAGGGCAACATCATACCATAATCATTTTATTGAAGGATCCACTCATGTTCAATTGCCTCTTTAAGGAGGCAACCTCCCAATGAGCTAAGCTCCAATACAAAACTAATCCAACACATGTTCCATAAAGAGGACTATATCCTTATTTATAGCTAGCTAGAGAACTTTATTCCTAACCACCTAGTGGACCTTCTTTAATTAGAACACATTACATTTATTCAATAGTAACTGCCTAACTAGTCTTATTTAATAATAACAAACATAGTGGACATAGTCCAGCTTATATTGAATGGTCACAACACTATACTAGTACTACTCCTGTGGGCCCTTTGACCCCCCATTACACCCCTAGGGAGGATCCCAACATGATGGAAAACTAAAGGAACCTCTCCCCCTTGTCAACAAATTATTTTATAAGGAAAACAATTCTTGTCACTCGACCTAACCACTTGTCCCACAAAACCTCCCACCCCTCTTTTCATTTCCTCTTGTTGCATTATTTGTATTAATGATGATTCATGGGTCTCTCGCCCTTCATTCTAGTATAATAATAATCCAAGGATAACACATGGGAGTGTGGTATAACGATAAGAAAAGAGGGTATCAGGATTGTATAAAAGAAGAGACCAGGGTTCAAACCTCCAAGTGGGTAAGGATGGATCCACATGCAAGTCTTGAGTATTTTGACAACATAGATACACCCCTCGTTCTATATTGCAAACTTTCATCCCTCATACATAGTTTTGGGCTATAACTCTTCACACATAGTTATGGGCTTACTTATCTACCCTATGAAATAAAGTTTCCACTACCATCTCTTCCTCAAGAGTGTCCCTTCTTAAGAGTAAATACATGATACTACATAAAAATGGTCTTGAGAACTGTCTATCTCACCCATGTTCACAAACTAACAACATTTGATATGTGAACTTTGATAATTCTTCATAAGTGAACCTGTGACATAGCATGTGCATTCATGGGATATTAAAGAATACCCCTAATTTCACTAGATATTTAACAATATATTCTAAAATCATTTTTTGAACCATTTTTCTAGTACACCTTGTTAATTAAAAAAAAAACTATTTTCACGAGGTATCCTAGATGCCCATTTTTTCATGACCTTTTTAATGCCACATTTTCTTTCTACCCCTTGTATGGTGATATTACACAACTCTTATAAGCCCTGCAAACTAATGGGTCCTGCATATTTTTCTTTTTTTAGTCCATATTTTAATTTAACCAACACATTGATTAGAGATTAATGGAGATTCTAACAACATTGATTGCTTTGCATCATCCAATAAAGTCAAAAGGGTCCAAGTTACCTAAATCATACCCCATCTTCTCTTTCCCTAACGAGCAACCAAGCAAAGAGACTAGTAGTAAAGAGGTTGGGTTTTGAGAAATTAATATATCAATGTCTACATCACACTCCTCAGTGGATGGGGTAAAATATTTCTAGACAATACAAGCATAGATTCCTATGACCCATTATTTGTTTTTACCCAATGGTGATTCATCACAAAAAAACCTTCTGCGAGGTAATTTTTTCATGTCTTGGTCAAATCCTTGATTTCTAATGAAATTTCTAGTAAATTCCTTGATTTCAATGGGTCCTAGATTGATAGGAGAATACATAAAACATGTCGATATAGGAGAGTTGGGGAATATGCTAAGCCTTGTAATGTCCCAACAACTATATAAATTGTTGGAGATGTGACAGTTTCCCATGCCATAGAGAAGGTTATGGACATTGAACAATGACGAGGAACAAGAGGATTCAAGGAGAACAAATACATCTTTGTAGAACTTGAAAAGTGAAAACTAGTCCACTCTCTAAAGCCACCTATTCAACCCCTAGTTTCCCAATTCAAACACCCCTGATATCTAATTTAAAAATCCCCCAATATCTATATATTTTTAATATATTAAATATACCCTTAAACCCTATATACTAGGTAATATATTTCTTTTATTTTTTAAAATTGTAAACGTCCCAACTTACATGGTATAATATTACCTAAGTAATGAAGCCCTAGTCTTCTTAATACACTCCCTTTATGAAAGGGAAAACACCATAGAGACTAAGCATCATTGTAATTATGCATAACAATGAGGCTGAAACAAATAATGTCCATGTTTCATGTTTTTCTCCATAATGGCCCACTTGTATTTATATGAGGGTAGAAACAAAAAAAAATACCGAGAGCATCCACTTTGAATACTTGTATTTATAATGGTCCACTTGTATTTATATGAGGGTAGAAACTAAAAAAAACCGAGAGCATACTTTGAAAACCCAATAAACAAGGATACTATATCAGAAAATAGCATTATTGTGAATACACAATTTACATTAAAAAAAAATATCTTTTCCTTACAAACCAAACCAATATATATCTGATTTTATTTCAAAATATAAGTAGCAACTTAACCCTGGTATGTAACGAACAGTAAACCTAAAAAGGACTGGAACTAGCCAAAATGAAGAACAAAACTATAAAACACGGTAAAAATAGTTGATATGTTTGCAAAAGCAACACCGAATCGGAACTAGTGAGAGCATACCACTTTGAGTTGTACAGTAGGGGATGGAACACCAACTGTCAGTTCGTCATCCCATTCTGGATTGAGACTTCTCTTTACCGTTCTTGTTTTCACCGTCTGTGACCAGTCATGAAAATGAAACATGTCAAACTCAAAAAATTTGGGAAAATAACTAGTGTTTCCTACTTTTCCTACTTCTGTGCTAACAGGCAAGAAAATCCCCTGTAATTTGGTTGGGTTCATTCATGAATTCATTAAATTTCCGATGTTTGTATTGCTGAGGGTGGAAAAAATGACATGTTGCAACGAAAATTCTGAGTTTGTTGGTATTTTTATTCTTTTCCATGTTTAATCAATCTAAAAATAGAGCAGTGCTGAATCAAATTTAAAATTCTAGAACCCAAACCAGCTACCATCCATGGGAAATACGCAGAATGTTCAAAATTGAGGCAAAAACAAAGTGAGAACTGGCACTCACTTGCTTACCCAGGCTGACCATCACATAAGGATCACTGGTAGTATTCAATAAATCTGTAGCAACTAGATTGGTTCCCCTGATGACGGCCACTTTCAGGAGCCCAATATACTGTGAATCCATTTCTGTACACAGAAATAAAAGAACCATGTATACATAAATACCTTCCTGTTGAAACAGTATTATAAAAGAAAATAAGATCTGAGACAAATACCAACCTGAACACGAACGCTGTAACCTGGGATCTATAGACGAATGAAGCGAACCAAACAGTATTGAAGTTATTTCTATGAATTACTGCAGCAAAGTCGATATGAATGTTTAACTCAGACAACAGACCGAGGTAAGGTAACCCCGTTTATATAGATAAAAGATAAATGAATAGTTTTCTGGAAGATTCATGGAGGGTGCGCCGTGAAGACCACGCAACTTCACGTACTGTACAGTGTATTGGCAGAGGTACCAACTGAGCGTGACAGGCCATGTTTGAGTATTGTAATTATACCTGGGAAGCGAATACTTCGCTAGTGGCACGCATACGTACTATAATTCGAATTTAATCGTATATGGATAAAGAGATATTCCATGTCGTTTTCTGGATTTGAAGGGTTGGTGTTGTCAGAAGAATGGACCTCTCTCACTAGTTAACATTATGATAGATTTTAGGGTAATTTCTATGCACTTTCTTCGTGTTGATTAGGGCAGAGAGTACTTTCTGATTGGATTTTGGTGTGGGTTATTATACCTGCTGATAGACATGGTATATAGTGTTAAGTTAGGTTTGATTTTCTACTAGTTTATGGTTGACCATAAAATATACATCTTTTTATCTGAAGTTTTAAAAAATAACGATTAATTTTAAATTTTAAATCTCATTTATCTGATATCTTACTGGCCAAAAACTTTGAAGTCTTATTGTTGCCTTCGCTTCCCCCAATGTTATTGTAATAAATATTTCTGTCATCTAGTCATTTCATACCTACTCCTTCTCTCCCTATCTCCTTAAACAATACTTTCATTATTATATTAGGCAAGTATATGCTACTTAGTAGCCTTGTTATTCACTTCATCATTTTTATTTTTGTGGTTTGTTTTGCTAACTTATGGAATCTTTTCCCAAGAGGAACTGGGTTGTTTTATGATGCTGGGGAGTTGGGTAATATCTCCAACAACCTTAATAGTGATGAATGGGTTTGAAAATTGCCAAGTAACCTTAACTCAATGAGAGAATCAATGTTGATAATAAGAGTTAAGATCAATCATGCTGATTTGGGAAGCAACCTTACTTAAATGAGAGAACTTTGGTTAAAAATGAGATCATTTCCACTAAACCCATCCCATCATCTAAATGGTTGACATCCTTTCATACAATTAAATGTTCAAAGTAATTCGCTGCTACTTGTATGCTAGAAGAGGGGACTAGTAAGTCTTGAATTAAATGGTAATATGTGTAAAGGTCCTTTCAAATGTGGGAGAATATTTGAGATGGAGGGTATCTGAAGCGCATTGAGTCTGAGTCTCGTTGAGAGGTGGTCTTTTTTATTGTGGTTGAGTGAGTTGGAGTTCTTTGGTGAAGAGGCGGTCTGGGGTTTTGCAAGGTTCTGCTCTATAGTATGTTGGATCAGCTTCAGAATTCTGGAATTCCCTACCTTCTTGATGTCAGTGGTGTTTTAAGTTGTCTTCCAAATCCTTTATTGTGTTTTTCTAGTCGTGTTGGAATTCGGGTGGTCAAATTGTGGTTTTCAATTGAAATTGGGAGGTGTGGTAAGGTGTGTTTTTGAGTTAATCTCTCGTATGTTCAAGGTTTGTCTGCAACCAAGATGGGTGACATCAACTGGTGGGACTTGAAGAAGGTCCTTTGTAGGCATGAATAGGTCACTCAAGCCTTGCACAGTGTTAATGCAAAGCTAATCGATGTTGTGGAATTACTTCATGTGCAAATTAGGAGGATCGACACTTACAGGGAGAGTGTCAACGATTGCGAGCAACAATGCATTCCTAGCAAATTGAATCGTTCTCACGAGTTTCCAATAATCCTAATTATGTGAATTCTAACCGACAAACTTCAAAGGTTGAAGAAACAAGGGGTCAACCCCTTGACCCTATGGATGTTGAGGAACTAGAGTCACTCCTTGCTAAGGAGGAGAATGAAGCTTGGGATCACTATCTAAATTAATATATAATGTATTTCAAAGTCATTTTGCTAGTGAGACACTTTGTGAAAAAAATTACTAATGAAAATCTTTGAAAAAATATAGATGATATTATAGACGACCACTTAGTGTTTTTAAAACTAAATTACCAAATGAACTTTCTTAATTTTTGCTTTAATCTGTACTGCTATGTACCAGAATCCTTTTTAATAATATCTATTTTTCTAAAAACAAATCAATGAGATTAAAAAAATTATCTTAAAAAAAACTCTTAAGATGCAGAGTTTCTACTTCGTATCATGATTTTGATGGTGATTTAATAGTATTATAGGGTATTGAGTTGACTGCAACTTAAAAGAAAAACATATGAAATGCACCTATCGATCACATTTTAAAGTTTTGCTGTACTGTACCTATCAAAATGGCCCAGAATGATGCCGTTGGCATAACTTTATCAAAAGCATCCTGCATGTTCTATCGAAAAATGTGATTTATGTTTAACTTTCTCAAAAGCCTCTTTTTCTCTAATAACGGCAAACAAATCCCTCTAGTAACATCGAACACTAAGTTTATTAAAATTGGAATGGTCTTTACGTCACAGTTTTATAGATATTATTCACCTAATTCAACGTTTAAAAAGAGTAATTAATGAGTTAAAAAATAATTTTTTTCAACTACTAAAACGGAAGGTTTATACGGTTCCAGTCAATTTGATACTAAATTTTAAAAAGAGTAACGAATTTTTTTTTCCCAACTAGGAAAACGAAAGGTTTATACGATTTTAATCAATTTGATAATACAGATTAATAAAGTGCGAAGTTTAAATTTATCTCTTTTTTTTTTTTTGAGGAAAAAGAATTCATAATAAAGAAAAAAGTTAATACAAATAAAATAAATAAAATAAGGGCTGCATGGCAGCTTAGTCCCTGCTAAGTAAATTTGGAAATGAAGATGATAGTTAACACCCTATAATTATTCATGATGATTACTTTGAAACATGAATAATATGCTAACAAATGAGCTAGTTTCATAATCTTAAAACAAATCAGCTTTTTAAAAGAATCCAACATAGACTCAGAAGGGATGGAAAAAGCCTTATTGTTCCATGATGACACATAGTTTACCATGATTTTACTTTAATGTAGCTGCCATATAATTTTAAGATTAACCTAAATTTCCTTCTAATTAAGTTAAGGAAACCAAATACAAATCTTATTTAAAAAATAAACATTTCACATTTT
>JASDQU011025746.1:33736-46025 GCA_032191745.1 Picea mariana
GCCATTAGAGGCCAACTCAAGATGTTCAGGGTTCAAAATGACTAATAATATGAGAACTCAATATGACTAATAATATTTCTCTATATTTTTTTATATAAACCATAATGTTTAAACATAATTGTACATAATTTAATGTAAATTATTTTATTTAAAAAATTTAGACATTAAAAATAATTTATTATTAAAATAATATTTTATTATACCACTATATTTTTTTGAATTATGGAAAATAATTTTAAAGTATAGAAATATTATCGTATTAAAAAACATTTCAACATTAAATAATAGAAATAACAAATAGAAATGAAAAAATTGATAAAATCATTAATTTTTCATGATATACATGCAAACTTCAAATCTCTCATATAAACATTTCATTAAATTTCTTGCATTGCCTTGTGGTGAGAGAGTTCGAGTTTGGTGGGAAGCAAACCAGGAGGGGGAATGAGGTTTTTTCAAAAACCTGCAACTATGTTGACTGGCCTCTAATGGCGAACTGGATAACTCTTAGAAACCTTAGCCTTTTCCTTACTAGCCTTTAAGTTACCATTGGAGGGTTCACTTTTGGACCTATAGACTTCTATAGATGACTTCTTGTTAGTGGAGCTTCGACTAGTTTAGAAGGCGATTTTACTATTTTCTCTCCCGGTAGTTGGACCTGTGTTTTTTTGTGATTGGACGATATCTCACTAGCTGTCTGAATTGATCGGGCTTCAAACTTGGATGGTGTAACTTATCTGTCTTACATCCTCTAGGGATTTGATAGTATACTTCCTCTATCCTTCCTATCTGACACTCCTTAACAACCTTTGGCATTTTGATTACTATTACGTTGGTGCAGGAGTTATTGTTGGAACCCACCCCCGAGGTGTTTTTAGTGGGCTTGCTAGGTGGAGAGGTTAGAACCTTGGAGGGGGCATTGATGACGGAGGAGGTCGTTATCACACTCATGAGTGTGTCTGACGAGGAGTTATGGGCTAGGGCGGGTTTATTTGAACCTTCTTCTCAACATTTACTACAACAACGACGTGTTAAGGGAACCTCTTTAACCACTTTTTTGACGTCTTTACTGACTCCTCATACTTTACCAAACCTTGAATCTCTGCCTATTCTAAGCAATCCTTCATCTGTTCTTCTGACTGATGATTCTTCTACAGGCCTAGATACTTTAGGAGGGTTCACAAAGGACTCGGCCTTACCCAAGAGACCTGTAGAAAATTTAGGGTCACAGAGAACATTTGCTAAGAAACCATGGCCCCCAAACAAAACGCAAAGGAAGATGACCCTCGAAGATGATTTGGGGTTAGAGGAGGTGGCTCATCTAGCTTTGAACGTTGTGGTTGGGAGGTTTTCCTATATGATAAGGTGCACCACTCCACTTTACACTTGGGTTAAGAGACATTGGCTCCCAGCTGTGGGCTATATATCGGAGGTATATTACCTGTGGACAGGGTGGTTTGTTTTTGTTTTCCATTCGCCTGAAGATGCAGATAAGATACTTGCAGACCTCTGGCTTTTCGATGAAGGCATCATTATGATAAAGAGATGGAGGCTAGATTTCGACCTGACCCAAGAATACTTTCAATATAGGCATTTATGGGTTCTTCTATCAGGACTCCCTTTAAACTTCTGGAGTCATAAGGCACTTAAGGCAATTGGGGATTCGATTGGTCATTTCATTGGCATGGATGAACAGGCTCTTGGAGCTCCCGATAGAGAAGTGGGTAAGATCTTATTTGAGGTAGATATCCATTCATGGTTGTTGAAGACCCTTGACATCCAGTGGAGGGACCAAGGCTATTCTCAGAGACTGGACTACATGGGGCTTCCGTTTCGTTGTACTTTGTGTTGTAGGACGGGTCATAAAAGGGACTCTTGCAGGGGTCTGGCATCTGAGGAGGAACCTGAGGATGAATTCCCACGTAAGTTACAAATATGTGACTCTCTGGTGGCGACTGCAGCAAACTTCGAAAACCCGCGATTCAGGATGAGGGATGGCCTTGCATCCTCGGATACAGATTCAATTTTAGGTAAGTTCAGACTTTTTTGTCCTACATTATATCAATCTTTGACCTCCTTGGAAAGGCTAGTAGTGGACGCTTCCATTTCAGAGATTGGAAGGCGTTTACATTCTCCTTTTGTCATGCCAACTCCTCAGACCGATACTGTGGACTTAATGAACTTCTCTTTTAGACAACTAGGAGTACTATTGGTTACTCGGTCTTCTTATGCGTGGGAAGACACTGGGACCCCCCTTTTGACTCTGAAATACCTTCTCAGCCGACTTCACTAGACTCTGAACCTATTATTTTTTCACCGGTCTTATTATCATCGGAGGAAGGGGTGAAGAAAGCACCTATTCTCTCTAGTTTTTGGGAGGAAGACCCTGATGAACCTACCTTGGTGGAAGCCTTGGATAACTTAGTACCTTCTCTAAGAGAGGTAGGAGACCCTGTTCCTCTTGTAACATTTCTTGGTAACTCTATCATTCCACCTCACCATGCCACATATTTGCCTGTTAAACTAGGGGATGGCTCTAGGGGTCAGGTTCCATCTATTCGTGGTCCAGAGGACTAGGTTTTGAGATCTTGCCCATCAAGACAAGGAGTGCGAAGAAGAAATCTATTCTTACACAGGTATCTGATGCTACTATTACTTCAAATGGATCTGAAACCAGGGTACTTAAAGGATTAAAATCCCTTGGACGGGAGAAAATATGATCCTCCTCACCTTAAATGTTAGAGGGGTGGGAGGAGCCCTAAAAAATGCCTCCATGCGCAGACTCATTACTAGTGTTAAGCCTGATTTAATTTTTTTACAAGAAACCTTGGTCTCAGAGGACAAGGCCCAACTCTTTTTGCTTATTTTTGTTCCCGGTTAGTATATGTGTGCGGTAAGCTTCATTGGTAACTCGGGTGAGCTACTGGCGGCATGGGACCCAAACAAGCTCACTCTGGACCCTACTCTCTGTGGTGGGGGTATATTTCTCTCGGGAATCACTTTGGATACCCATTGTGACTTAAATGTTTTAAATGTTTACGAACCTTGTTTTGATAGAATTTCCTTTTGGGATTAGTTAGTTACTAAAGGGATACTAACTTTCAAAAACTTGATAATTGCAAGTGATCTAAATTTCACCACAGGTGTGGATGAAATTTGGGGCACAACAACTCATTTGGATAGACAAGCTAATTATTTTCATGACTTGATCAAGGATCATTCGCTGCTTGATTTATCTTCGAAAGTATTGGTTCCTACTTGGAGAAATGGTAGAGTTGGGGAAGCTTTTATTGCTAAATGTCTGGACCGCATTCTTGTGGCAGAAGGTCTACTGTTTGTGGTTTCGAGGTACCACTCTTGGGTGGAGCTACCCTACATTTCAGATCATGCTCCAGTAATTGTGCAACTAGACTTTTCTCAGTCTAGGGTGGCCTATCCTTTTAAATTAAATCCTACTTCACTGGGGAAGCAGGGTTTCATTCAGATCGTGCAAGGGGTATGGGGGGAACCTATCTTCCTACAAGAATCAGATATACAACTCAAATTGGTGTGGAAACTCAAAGTCTTAAAGTCTAGAATAAAGGCCTGGGTGTGTATCAATAGAAGAGAAAAATTACTCAAGTTGGAGTCATTGGAGGAGGACAGTAGGGGTTTTGTTGAGTTGACAAAGGAGGGTTTCGACCCAGCTGCTGAAACACTTCTAAAAGATCTGGAATCAGAGCGCAATGATCTGCTTAGATTAGAAGAGGAACAATGGTGACAAAAAAAACATGCCATCTGGTTGAAGTGTGGAGACCATAATACTAAATACTTTCATAAGTTTGCTAGTGCACGAAGGAATCAAAGACTTATATGGGAAATTGAGGTAGATAATGGGTGGATTGTTAGAGGTCAGTAGGATATTAAAGCTGAGGCGGCTATATACTTTAAACAACATTATGCTTTGGATGGATCATGTGGTCTGTTGGAACAAGATACCCTTTCCAGTCAGTATCATCACTTTGTGATAGAGGAAGATAATCTTTTATTAGACAAACCTGTAACTAAACCGAAGATCTGGAAGATTCTTAGGCACTTTGCAAAAGACAAAAGCCCAGGCCCGGATGGCTGGAATATGGAATTTTTTACCCATTTTTTTGATTTGGTCAGTGATGATCTTCATAGTATGGTTGAAGACACAAGGTATCGGGGTAAGATAAATTGGGCTTTAAATTCCACTTTTCTGGTGTTGATTCCGAAGGAGAATTCCCCCCGTACATTCGGGGATTTCAGGCCTATAGCGCTTTGCAACCTCTGCTATAAGATTATTTCTAAAGCGATCGCCATTAGACTCAAACCGATTCTTTCAATAGCACTTTCCATCGAACAGTTGGGATTACTGAAGGGCAGACAAAAACTGGATGTAGTGGGGATGACACGAATGGATTCATATCATTCATTTAAAGAAACATAAGGCTCTAATCCTAAAATTGGATCTGAAAAAGGCGTATGACTGTGTCAATTGGGATTTCCTCCATTTAATATTTGCTCAATCTGGCTTTAGTGCAACGTCCAGTTCATGGATTATGAGTTGTGTGGCGAGCGCTTCTTTTGCGGTCTTAATAAATGGTGAGTCCTCAAACCTTTTTTGTAGTGAGTGGGGACTTCGGTAGGGGTGCCCCTTTTCGCCCCTACTTTTCATTCTAGTTATGGAGAGCCTTAGTATTCTTCTAAAACAGAGGCAAGTGATGAGAGAATTGACAGGGGTCAAGGTCTCTAGGATAGTCAAAATTTTACACCTCATATTTGTTGACGATGTCCTTATTATGACGAAGGCCTCCATTGAAGAATGGCAGTTGGTTAAGCATATATTGGATCAGTTCTGTAGTGCATCAGGATTACGTATAAATTTTGACAAATCAATGTTCCACCATGCGGACCTGAATGATGTCGAGCTGAAAAGTATCAAATATATTTTTGCTTATAATTTCATGTATTTGATTTTAGGATTCAAGCATCTGGCCTACTATATCAAAGTGCAGAAATTGACTTTTGAAGACTGGAGATGGCTGCTCAAAAAGTTTGACAAAAGGATTAAACATTGGTGTAATCACGGATTGACTCTAGGAGGTCGATGCATCTTGGTGAAGGCGGTATTGGAATCACAAGGGGTTTTTTGGATGGCTCTTGCGACAGTACCTGCATCCGTTCTTACAAAAATTCGATAGCCGATATATGATTTTCTCTGGATTGGTGGTCGAAAAGACCATGGTTTACATTTATGTAATTGGAGTCTTATTGCAAAACTGAAAAGACATGGAGGATGGGGTCTCAAAAATCCTTTTATTTTTAGCCGGGCACTCGTAGCTAACTCTCCGTGGAGATTATTGATGGAGGAGGGGATTTGGCATAGTGAGATTAAAGACAATTACCTCCCATATACTTCAGTTGATACTTGGCTTAGATCGGAACAAGTTTTACAACCAGTGGCTTCACATTTCTAGAAAAGTCTATTGAAATCACTCCCCCTCATTACTCATTGACTAAGTTGGAAGCCTGGAAGGGGTGACGCGATTCTGATTGGTTTAGATAAGATTATTGAGATTGGGACTATGTCTATTCTGTCACAGGAGCTTATAGGGGTGTTGAGGTCCCACAATATCCACTTTTTGTACCAAGCAAAGTTACAACACTCTAGGGGTTTTGTTACCGACCAATGGAAGTCTAGCGACGATCTGGGTCTCACGGGCCACTTAGCTCAGGAGTGGACTTCTTAAACGAGGGCATTCATCGATTCAGGGATCCACCTCCAGTTGGGCGAGGACAACTTATTTTGGACGGGAGGTGATAAGTCGGGTACTCTCTCGGCATAAATTGTTTATAACGCAGCAGCTGCCAAGTTTTGGCCTCAAATTCTTTCGATGTGTGGTAGGCAGATCTGGTCCTCGAATTTGTCTTATAAGCTTAAACTCTTTTTTTGGTTAGTTTTGGAAGGCAAGAAACCTACTTGGGATTCTCTTCAAAGAAGAGGCTGGAGCAAACCGGGTTTTTTCATTCTTTGTTGCAGGGATGTGGAGTCTATTACTCATCTTTTTGTTGATTGTCAGTTCACTCGTTTTCTTTGGAGTAATATACTCGTTCTTTTTGGAAAAAAAAAGAGAGAGTTCTAGTTTTCTCCCATTACCTCATTGTTTCGTATAGGGAGTAAGAACCACATATTAATATATGGACAAATTTTCAATTGGAAAAAAAAGAGAGAGTTCGAATTTTCTCCCATTGCCTCATTGTTTCATATAAAGAGTAAAAACCACATATTAATATATGGAGAAATTTTCAATTTTAAGAAAAAAAGAGAGAGTTCGAGTTTTTGCCCATTGCCTCATTGTTTCGTAATGAAGCCACATTAGTCAGACTTCAATATTATGGTATTAAAAACATTTCAACAATTAAAAAAAAATATAAATAACAAATTTGATAAAATCATTACTTTAAACGTACTTTGATAAAATCATTACAACGTACTCTCTACAATCTTGCACTTTAAAAGTACTTTAATGCTCTACAATCGTGCAGTTTAAAGGTACTTCAATGTCATGTAGAAACGGTATTAAACATCTAGATACTTGAGATTTGTAAGTTTTCGTATTTCACGAGGCAATGACATTAACCTTGAACATTGTATAAAATACAAAAATTGAAGGTGAACAAGATTACCTATGTCTGAAGGAATAGTCTCAATCGGAGCCCAACTCATGTCAAGAAACTCAAGGTGTATCAACTGCCATAATGATGTTTTTTTTTTTCTTTCCAAAAAAAATTATCTCGAATTTATATAGCAAATAAATTCATTTACAAAAGGAGGACTGAAGTCAGTTTGGGCATAATGCGCTCGCATTGAGGACCCATACAGTCAATTATAGCAATAAGACTGGACGCTTTCTATGCTAGTGAAAGAGTGAATACATATCTAGGGATGAAGACTTCCCATCTACAACCATGATCAAAACCTGGAACATATTCAGTGCTGCTGATAGGTGGGCTGGCCTCATCATTCAAAAATATTTAGAGAGGTAATGGGGCTCTCGATCCCTCCATCAAAGTGATAGATCGAGAGCCTCCCTACCACATCAGATAACGCCCTTTTTGAGAGAGCATCAGCTGCCCTATTATGTGAGCGAGAAACATGCTGGAAGTTGAGATTGGAGAAGCGCTGTGTAAGGTCTCTCGTTTTTTGCATCCAGCCTTCCAAATGGATGGAGTTGAGCTTGCTCTTGTTTGAAATCCAATCTATAATAACTTTCGAGTCGCCCTGGACGTGAAGGTCATCAATAGACCAAAGAGCTGCAAGAGTGAGCGTGGCCCATAATCCTAAAAGCTCTGCTTTTGTATTTGTGCCGGCTCCACCATTGATGAACCAGTTTGTAATTCTGGTTTGGTTGGATTTGAAGAAGCCTCCAGCGCCGCAACAGGAGAGGAGGGAAGCTTCTGACTGTGGTCGACTGCCAGTAGAAAGTGGCCAGAATCTTATGGAAAAATTTTGACCAAGAAGGCTGGGCGTCCTAAAAAATCGCACGATTTCTCTCTAACCAGATTTGCCAGCTGAAGTGGACCACCAGACTAGGAGGGGCCGATGGATGAGTGAACCAAAAAGGGAAGCTCTCTGTGATAGAGGAGCCACACCAGGATGGTCGGAGATCAAAATGCTTTGTAATTTGGTGCCAGATATCAGTTGAAAATGGGCAATACATCAAGAGATGGAGCAGGTTCTCGGGCGCTTGTTTGCAGAGTGGACAGAAGCTCAGCCCCACCCAGCCTCTCCTTTGTAACGCTTCCCAGGTGAGAAGCTTATCATTGCCGATCAGCCAGGAAAAAAGTTTATGTTTGAGGGGCAAATGCAGCTTCCACAGCTTGTGGATCCACGGCGGAACAGGGTCAGTGAAACGCTGTTTCTGGAGCGCTAAGTAAAGGTTTTTAACAGTGATCAATCCGGATTCATCATCGCTGGCTCACAACAGAACATTCGGCTCGGCCCTCAGAGTAATGCCGGCACTTTTCAGAGCTGTGGCAAATCTATTCCATTCAGAAGCAAGCGGTTCCCTCAGTGAGAGATTGTTGTCGGTCATCCAGCAGTCTGGCAGAGTAGATTCAGCTGTCAAAATTCGAATCTGTGCAAGAGTGGTAATATTATTTGCCTGGAGGTGGAGTATCATCGATGGAGATAGAATGGAGCAGTCCCCCAATCCAAGAATCGAATCCCTGCCAATAAGTATCTCCGAGCCATCACCAAGCTTCCAGCGTAGCCAGTGAAGAATAACTGGAGTAGATGCCACCAGGCCTCTCCAGAAAGGAGAGGCCCTCTTCACCTGGAAGGAAGGTTCGCGTAACCAATGGAGGAGCGGTTTGGAATCAAGATACTTATCCTTAATAATTTTATTCCAAATACTACCAATGGAGACAGCTCTCCAGAAGGAACTGGCCAGGAGCGCCCCATTGAAAGTAGAGAGGTTTTTGAGGCCCCATCCGCCTTCCCTTTTCGATTTTGAAAGGGACTTCCAACTACAAAGATGGATACGTTTTTTGTCCACATTACCACCCCACAGAAAATTAAACGCTAATTTGGCAATGATTTTAAGGTTGTTCGGCGTAGGTCCAATACCTTCAAAGAGGGGAAGTTGAGGAAAAAGCCTTCTGGAATTTCAACCAAATCCTCATTAAATCCTATAAATAAAGAAACTAATTCTAAACATCTAAATCCCTTTGTCGGCAAAGACGTAAGATTGTTGTGCCGAACTGATAATCGTTTGCAATGAGCGAGGGCCTCCATGTCGAGGAAATGCTGACGCCCTAAATGCGTAATTTTCCTCTTTCTCTCCAATACATATTGAATTGAACCGACAAACTTTAATAAAGTTTATTGTACCAATAAATTTAAAAATTCTATCGACACTACCTAATCACATGGGAGATGGACTTGATTTCTTTATATTATTGTCCCAACCATCCTAGTGGATTAATTGTGTTACATCTCCCATAGGAAAAGTTGAAATATTGTATTACATTTTTTCCCCACCGACTTGAATTGATTCCCATACCCGTTCACACACTTTGGATGTTTAAACTTTACATCCAAAGTCACTCGTTTTGTTTTCAGTGCAAGTAGACACTCTTAATATAAAGACTACCAAAATTGAATATATTCATTATTCAATGGTCTTAGGCCTACGATTTGCGCAAACATCAAAATGATGTGTTTGCATGATAAACACTATCTTTACTTGTGATCTAATCTATTAAACTATCTTTTACATGTCATTGGAAAGGATTAAAATGATGGTAAATTTGTAGCTTTTCAAAGATTTGTAGCTGTTAAAAATGAATGATGATACATTTGTTAGTGTTAAAAGATTTGTGTTATAACAATTTAATATTAAGTAATTAAAGATTAATATGGTAAATGTTATTTTAGATATTGTAAAAATACTTATTATTTAGTTTTTTTCAACAAAATAAATAAGTAAATTTAGTAAGGGTTACAAGGTAAGGAATGAAATAAGAATGAGGAAGCATGAAGAGATAAAGTGGTAATATTGTTTTTCAAACAATCTTCTTTATACTTGTTTGAATAATCTTTGGTAAAGATCATAGATGGATTAAAGATGGTTTGCTTTCCTACATTTAATATGCCAAAATATATGAGCTTATATGCTATATACTATGTATTTGTTAGAGAATCTTTAGAGGTCAATGGAAATAACCATAACATGCAAGCTAAGTTACACTTTTAATATAATCCATTTGAGATTATGTTGTAGCGGATGCAAAGTGATAAAATTTTATTGATTTTAATTGCATAAATTTGTATCAATAATGAAATTTAATGTTTATTAAGCATTTAACACAAAGTTTGTCTCATGGAGGTTTCCATGTTCTTGCAGAATTATAGAAAGAGGGAAGAAAGCACCACCACTACACCCAAATAAATTTTTCATGGATACGATATTGTTGCCCCATATTGCCTTGAATCCCATGTACAATGATGTCGAGCCTCTTGAAATCACTGGTAGTTGATAGAAGGACCAAGGATAAGGATACCAAGATTTTAGTGTCAATATCTCACATCTTCACAAGGTGATAGTCAGAGAAGAATTATTTCCATCTGGAGATATGTTGCAAAGTCTAATTGAGAATGCTAATGCTTCCACCCACACATTAAATTCACAAAGTTGTGATGTGATTCGGCGATTCAAAACTACTAATATCAAATAATGTACAAGTTCCTACCCTCCATAGCATTTGTGAGAGTAGGGTGGTTGCAAAAAACTTGGGAAAGTGCACAATGTTCACAAAATCGTGAAATAGTGGTGGCTCACAACTTGTTGTAAACATTCAATGATTGGGCTCACAAACATTCTGAAAGAGTGGTGGCTCAATGTTGTTTGAGTGTATGAGATCCCAATTAGTGAATGTTCACAACAATGATTGGGCTCTCATACACTCAAACAGGTTCAAATAGAAGTATTATACAAAATGATAATTAAATTCAAGAATGTGGTTTTGGATTAATACCCATAAATAATTCCCCCCTTTGACCCCTCTTAGACAATCCCTTCTCTTGTGGTAAACTCACCCCCCATCTCTGTCCATGTCCCCCAATAATTGGCATCACATTTTATTTATCAAAAATCATAAATACAAATCACATATTACATCGCTTGGCCATAGCCACATTTCAAATCTACATTATACATCAATTAAACTAGGGATTATAGTGGGGATGTTACATTCCCCCTCCCCTACCACTATTAAATTTGAACGTCTTTGTGATAAAGTAGAGACGAATTTTCGTCGGCATAGAGTCATTTTTGCAACCAAGATGTTTTTTTTTTTCGTCGGAATAGATTCGTCGGCCAAGCGACAACACATGGATCTTCGTCAGCCTAGCAACTAGGAAAAGAAGCCTATTCAAAATAGGGAAAAGTTCGGCTAGCGACAAATGTTAGTCAGTAGAATGACTAATATTAGTCACAAGAGTGACCAAGACAACCGTGGAAAACTTAGTCAATACACCACTATGAGTCGGTAGAACGACTAACAGGTTGGTCGCTCTAGCAACTAACATGTTGGGGTTTGCGACCAATTAGCAATACTAGCGACGAACATGTTAGTCACACGACTGACTAGCAAGTTGGTCACTCGAGCGACTAATAGGTTGGGGTTTGTGACCAATTGGCAATACTAGAGACGAACATGTTAGTCACTCGACCAACTAACAGGTTGGTCGCTCTAGCGACTAATAGGTTGGGGTTTGCGACCAATTGGCAATACTAGTGACGAACATGTTAGTCGCTAAAGCGACCAATGTTGTGGCTTTTAAAAAAAAAAATTATACCATTCAACACAGGATCTTAACTAAATTTGATAATAGGTATTTAAGTGTGTCCAATCATGATGGTCATGTAATTGTAGGATCTTAACTAAAACTTGATTTCAAAATGGGTTGGATGATATGGTGGAACCATGTGAAAGGAGAACTTGATCAAAAAATGCAATAAATCAAAAAATTTGACAATATGTAAGTTGATAGAGTGAATACCATGTTTGAGGAACTCAATGTGTAGGTCTTCCTTATATGTAACTCTATTGTTATTGATCATCTGAACAACTCTATTGATGTCACCAAAATAAAATGTATGACATGAGGTAGTGCTATGGGAAATTTGGATGGAGCAAGGGATAAAATGAATTACTGATATATATCTTGTGGGAGGGAAACCTGTCTAGGTAAAAGGGTGCACCAGAAGACTCTATGTCAATTGTAGAGGGCTTCAAAAAGATCATGTCTCCTAATGGAAACAAAACCATATTTTTTTATTATAGAGGAGATGCTAGCAATATTTCTAAAGGTGAGGAATAGAGAAAGGGACATGCTAAAGAGACTCTTCTTAGTTGTTACAAATGAATTGGTGACCATTGATCTTAGAAATCATATGAACTAAATTTATGGTACATTCATCAATTTTAGAAAAAGGCATACAAACAAAGAACATTGTTAATTTCGGATCAAATCCCTTCAAATAGGAAAATTGATAAAAAGAACATGTAAATAGGAAAGCGTAAACATTAATACAAAAGCATACAAACAAATAACATTGTTAATTTCAGATCTAGTCCCTTCAAATAGGAAAATGAAGATGTAGATATGAAAGCGTAAAGATTAATAATAAAATGTTGATAGGAAAGTGCATTGATTGATGATAGAATTTTCTAGCACCCTTGTAAAATCAGGGACATAAACATGCCTTTAGCTAAG
>JASDQU011025746.1:54116-74268 GCA_032191745.1 Picea mariana
AAAAAGGAGTGACTCTATTTCCTCAACATCCATAGGGTCAAGGGGTTGACCCCTTGTTTCTTCAGCGTTTGAAGCTTGCCGGTTAGAGTTCACATAATTAGGATTATTGGAAACTTGTGAAAACGATTCAATTTGCTAGGAATGCATTGTTGCTCGCAATCGTTGACACTCTGTCTGTAAGTGTCGATCCTCCTAATTTGCACATGAAGTAATTCCACAACATCGATTAGCTTTGCATTAATATTGTGCAAGGCTTGAGTGACCTATTCATGCCTACAAAGGATCTTCTTCAAGTCCCACCAGTTGCAGACAAACCTTGAACATACGAGAGATTAACTGAAAAACACACCTTACCACACCTCCCAATTTCAATTGAAATCCACAATTTGACCACCCGAATTCCAACACGACTAGAAGCACACAATAAAGGATTTGGAAGACAACTTAAAACACCATTGACATCAAGAAGGTAGGGAATTCCAGAATTCTGAAGCTGATCCAACATACTATAGAGCAGAACCTTGCAAAACCCCAAACCACCTCTTCACCAAGGAACTCCAACTCGCTCAACCACAATAAAAAAGACCACCTCTCAACGAGACTTAAACTCAGTGTGCTTCGAATACCCTCCATCTCAGATATGCTCCCACATTTGAAAAGACCTTCATACATATTACCATTTAATTCGAGACTTACTAGTCCCCTCTTCTAACATACAAGTAGCATGGAATTACTTTGAACATTTAATTGTATGAAAGGATGTCAACCATTTAGATTATGGGATAGGTTTAGTGAAAATGATCTCATTTTTAACCAAAGTTCTCTCATTTAAGTAAGATGTGAGTTTAAGGTTGCTTCCCAAATCACCATGATTCACCTTAACTCTTATTATCAACATTGAATCTCTCATTGAGTTAAGGTTACTTGGCAATTTTCAAACCCATTCATAACTATCAAGGTTGTTGGAGATATTACCCAACTCCCCAGCATCATAAAACAACCCAGTTCCTCTTGGACGAAAAGATTCCATAATTTAGCGAAACAGACCACAAAAATGAAAATGATGAAGTGAATAATAACCCACACCAAAATCCAATCAGGAAGTACTCTCTCTGCCCTAATCAACACGAAGAAAGTGCCTAGAAATTACCCTAAAATCTATCATAATGTTAACTAGTGAGAGAGGTCCATTCTTCTGACAACACCAACCCTTCAAATCCAGAAAACGACATGGAATATCTCTTTATCCATATACGATTAAATTCGAATTATAGTACGTATGCGTGCCACTAGCGAAGTATTCGCTTCCCAGGTATAATTACAATACTCAAACATGGCCTGTCACGCTCAGTTGGTACCTCTGCCAATACACTGTACAGTACGTGAAGTTGCGTGGTCTTCACGGCGCACCCTCCATGAATCTTCCAGAAAACTATTCATTTATCTTTTATCTATATAAACGGGGTTACCTTACCTCGGTCTGTTGTCTGAGTTAAACATTCATATCGACTTTGCTGCAGTAATTCATAGAAATAACTTCAATACTGTTTGGTTCGCTTCATTCGTCTATAGATCCCAGGTTACAGCGTTCGTGTTCAGGTTGGTATTTGTCTCAGATCTTATTTTCTTTTATAATACTGTTTCAACAGGAAGGTATTTATGTATACATGGTTCTTTTATTTCTGTGTACAGAAATGGATTCACAGTATATTGGGCTCCTGAAAGTGGCCGTCATCAGGGGAACCAATCTAGTTGCTACAGATTTATTGAATACTACCAGTGATCCTTATGTGATGGTCAGCCTGGGTAAGCAAGTGAGTGCCAGTTCTCACTTTGTTTTTGCCTCAATTTTGAACATTCTGCGTATTTCCCATGGATGGTAGCTGGTTTGGGTTCTAGAATTTTAAATTTGATTCAGCACTGCTCTATTTTTAGATTGATTAAACATGGAAAAGAATAAAAATACCAACAAACTCAGAATTTTCGTTGCAACATGTCATTTTTTCCACCCTCAGCAATACAAACATCGGAAATTTAATGAATTCATGAATGAACCCAACCAAATTACAGGGGATTTTCTTGCCTGTTAGCACAGAAGTAGGAAAAGTAGGAAACACTAGTTATTTTCCCAAATTTTTTGAGTTTGACATGTTTCATTTTCATGACTGGTCACAGACGGTGAAAACAAGAACGGTAAAGAGAAGTCTCAATCCAGAATGGGATGACGAACTGACAGTTGGTGTTCCATCCCCTACTGTACAACTCAAAGTGGTATGCTCTCACTAGTTCCGATTCGGTGTTGCTTTTGCAAACATATCAACTATTTTTACCGTGTTTTATAGTTTTGTTCTTCATTTTGGCTAGTTCCAGTCCTTTTTAGGTTTACTGTTCGTTACATACCAGGGTTAAGTTGCTACTTATATTTTGAAATAAAATCAGATATATATTGGTTTGGTTTGTAAGGAAAAGATATTTTTTTTTAATGTAAATTGTGTATTCACAATAATGCTATTTTCTGATATAGTATCCTTGTTTATTGGGTTTTCAAAGTATGCTCTCGGTTTTTTTTAGTTTCTACCCTCATATAAATACAAGTGGACCATTATAAATACAAGTATTCAAAGTGGATGCTCTCGGTATTTTTTTTTGTTTCTACCCTCATATAAATACAAGTGGGCCATTATGGAGAAAAACATGAAACATGGACATTATTTGTTTCAGCCTCATTGTTATGCATAATTACAATGATGCTTAGTCTCTATGGTGTTTTCCCTTTCATAAAGGGAGTGTATTAAGAAGACTAGGGCTTCATTACTTAGGTAATATTATACCATGTAAGTTGGGACGTTTACAATTTTAAAAAATAAAAGAAATATATTACCTAGTATATAGGGTTTAAGGGTATATTTAATATATTAAAAATATATAGATATTGGGGGATTTTTAAATTAGATATCAGGGGTGTTTGAATTGGGAAACTAGGGGTTGAATAGGTGGCTTTAGAGAGTGGACTAGTTTTCACTTTTCAAGTTCTACAAAGATGTATTTGTTCTCCTTGAATCCTCTTGTTCCTCGTCATTGTTCAATGTCCATAACCTTCTCTATGGCATGGGAAACTGTCACATCTCCAACAATTTATATAGTTGTTGGGACATTACAAGGCTTAGCATATTCCCCAACTCTCCTATATCGACATGTTTTATGTATTCTCCTATCAATCTAGGACCCATTGAAATCAAGGAATTTACTAGAAATTTCATTAGAAATCAAGGATTTGACCAAGACATGAAAAAATTACCTCGCAGAAGGTTTTTTTGTGATGAATCACCATTGGGTAAAAACAAATAATGGGTCATAGGAATCTATGCTTGTATTGTCTAGAAATATTTTACCCCATCCACTGAGGAGTGTGATGTAGACATTGATATATTAATTTCTCAAAACCCAACCTCTTTACTACTAGTCTCTTTGCTTGGTTGCTCGTTAGGGAAAGAGAAGATGGGGTATGATTTAGGTAACTTGGACCCTTTTGACTTTATTGGATGATGCAAAGCAATCAATGTTGTTAGAATCTCCATTAATCTCTAATCAATGTGTTGGTTAAATTAAAATATGGACTAAAAAAAGAAAAATATGCAGGACCCATTAGTTTGCAGGGCTTATAAGAGTTGTGTAATATCACCATACAAGGGGTAGAAAGAAAATGTGGCATTAAAAAGGTCATGAAAAAATGGGCATCTAGGATACCTCGTGAAAATAGTTTTTTTTTTAATTAACAAGGTGTACTAGAAAAATGGTTCAAAAAATGATTTTAGAATATATTGTTAAATATCTAGTGAAATTAGGGGTATTCTTTAATATCCCATGAATGCACATGCTATGTCACAGGTTCACTTATGAAGAATTATCAAAGTTCACATATCAAATGTTGTTAGTTTGTGAACATGGGTGAGATAGACAGTTCTCAAGACCATTTTTATGTAGTATCATGTATTTACTCTTAAGAAGGGACACTCTTGAGGAAGAGATGGTAGTGGAAACTTTATTTCATAGGGTAGATAAGTAAGCCCATAACTATGTGTGAAGAGTTATAGCCCAAAACTATGTATGAGGGATGAAAGTTTGCAATATAGAACGAGGGGTGTATCTATGTTGTCAAAATACTCAAGACTTGCATGTGGATCCATCCTTACCCACTTGGAGGTTTGAACCCTGGTCTCTTCTTTTATACAATCCTGATACCCTCTTTTCTTATCGTTATACCACACTCCCATGTGTTATCCTTGGATTATTATTATACTAGAATGAAGGGCGAGAGACCCATGAATCATCATTAATACAAATAATGCAACAAGAGGAAATGAAAAGAGGGGTGGGAGGTTTTGTGGGACAAGTGGTTAGGTCGAGTGACAAGAATTGTTTTCCTTATAAAATAATTTGTTGACAAGGGGGAGAGGTTCCTTTAGTTTTCCATCATGTTGGGATCCTCCCTAGGGGTGTAATGGGGGGTCAAAGGGCCCACAGGAGTAGTACTAGTATAGTGTTGTGACCATTCAATATAAGCTGGACTATGTCCACTATGTTTGTTATTATTAAATAAGACTAGTTAGGCAGTTACTATTGAATAAATGTAATGTGTTCTAATTAAAGAAGGTCCACTAGGTGGTTAGGAATAAAGTTCTCTAGCTAGCTATAAATAAGGATATAGTCCTCTTTATGGAACATGTGTTGGATTAGTTTTGTATTGGAGCTTAGCTCATTGGGAGGTTGCCTCCTTAAAGAGGCAATTGAACATGAGTGGATCCTTCAATAAAATGATTATGGTATGATGTTGCCCTATTGAGAATTTTTATATTTTGTTTGTGATTCAATTTTAAGGGTTGATGATCATAGCAAGTGGTATTGGAGCTCTTTATTGGGAAAAGTGGAAGATTTGGCAAAATTTTCAAGGGACAACAATATGGCCACGACACTTAGATCTTTTCCTTTAGCTTTTTGTGCATAATTTGAAGAGGCAAATTATAGATATGTGTTCCTCTCGATAAAATACATGATTTAAAAAAAAATCATTCAAAATGGAGTTTAGGAAGTGAATATCGTTGAATTAAAATAAACTATTCTAGTTTTTTTTGCTACAACCATGACTTTATTTTGGGTATTGAAAAGAATATAACTTTTAACAGGTTTCCCAGATTGAAGCTAGACCAAATTGAGGCGAAAGAGCACCTCAATAGCTTCAATTTGACATATTATATGATATACTTCTTAGTCATATTGAGGAAGTTACAACCATTTCAATTTGCTGCCTCAAAACCCTAGCTCTCCTTTTTACAATAGATTATGACATTTTACATGGATATATTAGCCCCAATCATTAAGGAATATCCAAGGTTCCATGCAAATTATGTGGAAAAATCCCCTCCTGTAAGTTTCTTGAATTTGCTATGGAATATGAAGAGTATATTTTTGTCAAAGTAGAAGATTTTTCACACCCTGAAGTAATTCGTATAGAGTGATTCCGTCTGGAGCACATAGTACAAAAAGTACATGATGCCTATGAAACAATCCAAAAATTGGAACTTTGGAGACATATTGAAGAGGAGTCTACAAGAGACATATATGTCTAGGGTGATGAATGGTATATGGATAGTTATAATATCTGGGACAATTTCTACTTCCAACTTCTCTTTGATTACCCTACTCCACCATAGGAAGAGAACATCAATAAGGGAAGTCAAGAGTCGGTTATGACTATTAATTTTCAGCCTACATATTCTCCAGTGATAATGTTCCTTCCAAATCCACAACTGACATTTGACAACTATGTGGATGATCTTTTGGACATGGATGGTTCTATTTATTTGGATCTACACGGCTGCGGTGAGCATTTGGAGCACATTACAAGTCATCATTTGGGAGTTAGCATGAGCACCTAGACATGGGACTTTATGTTTGAGCTTCTTGGAATATTTCAATGTTACAACTGACACTTGGACATGGGCCCTATGTTTGTGGATGAGCTTATGGGACTACTTCAACATTTGAGGCTAGTACTTATACATGGGACCCTAGTTTATGGATGAGCTTTTTGGATTACTTCATCATTGTGGCTAGCCATTCTACATGAGACCCTGGTTCTTTCGAGTACTTTAGCGTTGTGGTCAACAGCTGTACATGGGACCTTGGTTTATGGTTGTACATTCTCACTATAAGTGTTGAGAGCAACACTTTTGGAAGGGGCATGGAGTGTTGGGATCCTCCCTAGTGGTGTAATGGGGGGTCAAAAGGCCCACTAGAGTAATAATAGTATGGTTATGGTGCCCATCCAATATAAAATGGACTAGGTGCACTAGGTTTGTTATTGTTAAATAGAGTCATCCTCATGGAGTGTGTGTGTGTGTGTGTAAACTAGGAGAGACCTGCCTACTGCCACCGAGGAGACCTAGGGTCGAGTCATAAAGATTGCCCCTATAAACCTGGGCCCAACATAGGCGGCCACATGTCACGCTGATCCAAGTGGATCTCGATGTCCATCCACCTTTTCCATTGAATCAATATTTTGAGCCTATAGCTTTGATAAACCCTGATATTCACCCTTTTGATGGGGAATGGTATGTAATACTATCTTCATTTGTTAAATACAGACATCATGTAATGATTTTCTAGTGGTCTTATGTACATGCCTATAACATAGCGTTAGTGCACTGAATCCCATTAGAACTCCGCAGTTAAGCGTGCTTGAGCTAGAGTAATAGTGGGATGGGTGACCGCCCTAGAAGTCCTAGTGTTTTACATGCCTATGACATTTTATAAACTTAGATTAATTTATCCCACATGCATCATGGGAATTGTTCTCCTCGCACTCTCTCATATATAATTGAGGTGAAGGAGGCCCTTTAAGCATGCAATGGAGTGTGATGTAAAGCTTGTTGTGAATGAAGCGTAGCCAACATCTCTTTCTTTTCAAAGATAAGCTACCCCATTCTATTAGTTTGTGTTACAGTTATACAATGTTTTTCTCACTTATTCATTAATAGAAGTTGGGTTTCACTATATTTCTATGTTTCTTGCAATATCTATGTGTATTTCCTTGTTTTATATCTGTTATATTTATGTCTTCATGTCGTTCTCAAAATAATCTGGATTAGTGGTATCATAGTAGTCTGCTCCTTGTCATTTTTTAGAGCATGTCCTCGACGAGGTCAGGGTATAGATAGTTGGGTCTCGATCTAGTTTCTCTCAAGGACAACAACTCTCTTCAGCCCAAGTGACCTCCCATGGCTGAAGAAAAGAGAGATGACAGAGCAGGAGAGCCTTTCAAGACGTTGCCCAAGGAAGCCCTTGTGTGACAGAGGAACGAGATGATGGACAACTTTGCTCAGATCCTTCAACGAATACCGATGGCAGCCAAGGAATCTTTGACAAACAAACATTTTGAAGGTGTGACACCCTTTAAGGAACAAGTCAATTTTGATATCCCCTTATTTGAAGGCCAGATAGATGTAGATGCTCTAGAAAAATGGTGGAATCTGCTAGAAGGTTATAACTCTATCCAAAAAAAATTCGACAGTGAAAAAATCACCTTCACGCTCCTTAAATCCCTTCCCCGTGTTAAATATTGGTGGGAAGGTTACTGGGATAGGTACATCGTAGATGAATCTACACCATTTGAGAGAGCGCCCACTTGGGCGACTTTTGTAGATGCCCTAAAGGAGGAGTTCTACCCTATCAGAAACTATGATGACTAGTACATGAGATGGATGATTGCACGTCAGAAAAGAGACCAGACAGTGCCGGAGTACACTAACATCTTTCATACCTTGCGCTAAAAGTTAGGTATCAAAGACTTCAAGCGACGCCGGGTTTTGAAGTACCGCAGTGGTTTGCACAGGTACATCCAAACATAGATGGATTTCTTGGACATCTCCTCACTGGGAGATGCTTATCGATATGTAGTCAAAATTGAGAAGAAATTCAAGCAGCGGAATAAGTGGGAGTTTGGGTTTGAAAATGCACCACAACAAAAGCATGGCAAAGGAAACCCTAACTCACAGAATGAAGGACAGATCATCAAGGAAGGCCAACCTCAAGAGAGTCAGTCCAAGATGCAGGCAAAGAAGGGTAACGTGAAGTTTAAGAAAGACACCGAAAAGTGGTGAGTTCCACAAAATCCCTTGGAACAACACCGATGAATGTCGCTCGAAATAGTCATTGGTGGTCGAGCTCAAAGAAAAAGAATCAGAACCTAACTCAGACTTTGATTCAGAGCACCATAAAGGGAAACAAATAATTGATGCAGAACCCACTGCTACCATCGCGGTCACAACAATACAACCAGAAGAACTAGAGGAGCTTGAGGAAGGGGGGTGCCTCTTCCACTCGCAGATGTGGGTAAAGGGGACCCCACTACATTTCATTGTTGACAACAGGAGTCAGAAGTACCTGATCTCACCGAGGTTGTCAAGAGATTGAAGTTTCTAATGATGTCACACCCCCAACCATACACCATCGGATGATTGAGCGAGAGATGAGACATCCATGTTAGTCAACAGTGTCTCTTGTCCTGTGGCATTAATCCCTTCAAGGATGAGGTAGTGTGTGATGTTTCCCCACTTGAAGTCTGTGATGTTCTTTTAGGAAAACCATATATGTGGAAACGTCACACTATCTATGAGTCTCGGCCTCGCAGTGTCATTGTTACTTTGGGAGGTAAGCTCTACAAGGTACTAGAGGTAGCTTCAACCACTGCCATTTCATTGATCTCGGAAAAACAATGTTGCAAAGTAATCTCTCAAACCACAAATTTTTCCCTCTTCATGATCTTTTTAGATGGTGAATAGGAGGTCACTGCAACCACTACAGCCTCGGCCCAAGACGTTTCTATCCAACAAAAGTAGGTCGACAAGATTGTAGAGGAGCACAAAGAGAATGAGAGTCTTCCATATGTTCAACATAACTCTATTGGCCACAACCCTTTTCAGGTGTGCTTGGGGTTCCAACCATTAGCCCCCATTGATATAACTCTTCTTGTTACATCTTCATCAACAGAGTCCTCACACACTCAGACCAAGGCAAATCATGCAACCAGATCTGTTGAACGGATCCAACACTTCCAACAGGTCCATGACATCCTTTCACATGAAAAGTACAAGTAGGAAATCTACTTCAACAAGGCAAGTGACTCACCAAGGTTTGGATTCAACAGAAGTTTCCTCATCTCTCGAGGGAACTTGATGCAATGGGGACCATTTCTTCTTAAGGGCCAGGAATGATCCAGGTGGATCTCGGTGGCCATCCACCTTTTCCATTGAATCAACATTTCGAGCCTATAGTTTTGATAAACCATGATATTCACCCTGTTATCGCACAAGTTATAGGTTGGGAAAAACTCGATCCAACCACCAAGTGGTGACAACTTAAGGACACTATACCCAATGTCACCTCGATATAGGTCCTGCACTTCAAGGGTGACTAGGTCACTCTAGCGAGGTGATCCCGGTGACCCTATGGGGAATGGAGGGGGAGAACATAAAAGGAAAGAGTGAATCCCCTAGAGGTTAATATTCTAAATGGAAAAGGAAGGGAGAAAATGAATCTTAGGTTGTTTTGAGGTTGCTAAATCCTTGGATGAATTGTCGAGAAGTTGGTACCTACCCGAGACACAAGGAAAACCACTATGCAATATAATATGTTAGTTGGATCAACAAGCTAGGCTTGTTGTCCTTGATTTGCAACAATAAATGACAGTATATATAAGCAAGCAATAAAACAAGTACTAAAGTTGCTAGAAAGATTGCTCAAATTCAAATGAAATATTCTTGAAACAAAGTAGATAATCACTAGAGAATTTCGCGATCTATAGCATGATACTTTAGCAATTGATTATGGCTATCATAAAAGATGTATGCAAAAGTATTTTGCAGCCTTATGTCTGTAGCAAACTTGTTGTGACAAAAGATAATTTAGCCACTAAAACTTGCAAATAAACCACTCAAAAATTGTATTAAAACAAGTAGAATAAATTGGCAAATTCTTAGCAACTTTTGATGGTGAAAACACAAGTTATGAGTGACTTTAGGTTAGGGTTTCTGTAGTGAAATTACCAGCCTTATGGCTGTAGCAAACCAAGACTTATTGCAGAAAATGTATCCAATCAAATCATCCCCTAGTAAGCTCAATAAGTATGCCTAAGTTAGTAGAAGGTTAGGGAAGATTTTTAGGCCTAGTCTAGGGTTAGTTTAGGAGATCATTAGTGTTAGAGTAGCCCCGATGGCTATAGGTTGGTTTTACTATAGCAATGGTTGAAAGGGGATGCCTCAATGAGGCAAGGGATCCAAAGGTTGAAGGAACACTTTCCCAAGGAGGTAATCTTAAAACTTGAAAATTTCACATTTACCTAGGCATCAATTTATTTCTCCAATGCAACAAGTAAATGAATAGTGCCTTAAACAATGGGTTAATGGAGTCAAACAAAGAAAGAGCTAGAGATACTACCTCCTTGGGGGTGTAAATCCTCTTACTTCCCAAGGCAAGTATCTCTAGCTAGGGTTTAAGCTAAGAGGGTGTATGCCCTTATACTTCTCTTAGCAAACCCTTGTTAAACCAATAACATATTAGTACACAATGATGGAGACTATGGTGGGGGTGTATTTCCTTATACTTCCCATATATCTATAGCAAATTAACCTTGACTTGAGCAACAAATGATAGTACAATGTAGAAAAAGCTTACCAATTCAAGGAAAAAGCTAAGACAAACCACCATAAAAGCTAGAGAAAATCCTTCCAAGGCTAGCGCATCACTTCCATCAACCAATAATCCAAGAAATAGCCATAAATAAGAGCACAAGAGAGAGAACTAGACAAAAAGAGTGAAAATTTCAGTCCAAGTACTTCTCCAAATGAGAGAGTTATGTTAAAATGAGATCTTATGATCTCTTATTTATATAAAATGTCACTAAGATAATTTGTCCACATAATTAAGGGTAAAACACAATACTAGGGGTCAACAACCCTAATCTTGCCCCTTTTTACAAAGTAACATTAAACAATTCACTTTAATTCCACTTTTGCACAAAGAAAACCCTATTTTATAAAGACGTCGCCCCTTTAAGGAACGTTTTGGCACTAGGAGAAAGTTGTTGGTGATGGAAGAGTGTAGAAGGGCTTCCCAAAGCCAAATGTCAAGCGTCCAAGTGGCTTCCTTCATGGTCAAAGCCTCAAACCCCTCAAAAGGTCCTTATGCCAATCCATGTCAACCTCACCACCAAACCCCAACCCCCCTAGGTGACGTCATGCCTCTAGAGGTGACGTTTTGCCTCTCCTAGGAAAAACATTTGGCATGTGGGGGATAGGTTATGTCGTCCAAGTCATCTTCCAGCCCTCTGAGGTTTCATCTCTCTCATCTGGTATGTAGGCCCTTGGTATCCATCTGTGGGATTCAAGCCCAAACTAGGCTTGTTCTTCCAAAACTGTCCACCAACTAGGTCTTACAAAGACAAATAAGAACGCCCTCCAAGGATCTCAAGGCATAACATCATGATAAGTAAATCCAATCAATAAATGAGCCACCTAATCATGTGCATCAAAGATTACCATGTCAAATAGTTAAGTGCTCAAAGACATTATGCGACTTGTCAAGCTTGAATATGGGAGGGTTGACGAAGTATCCTATTGGGTAGATCTTGCCCTAGGTCAAGGAGTGTTTCCAAGAGATTCCTCTCTAAGCCATGTAAAGTAGATGAAGTGGTTAAGGGCCAAGACTCAATGGGCATGGGGTTCATGACATACAAGGGGTTGTAGTGTCTCATTAATGGGTGCCTTTGTAGAGGGTGTGTGGTACTTTTGTTTGCAATGCACTTTTTCCAAGCCCATTATTTTACCATTCTTTGTTTCTTTCATAAATTTAAGGAAAGTTGAAGGCCACTGCCCTGGCATGGTGTCCAAATAATGACAATGTCACCCACAAATACCTAGCGGAAATGAGAAGGTCGACTCGTGATGAGACCCCCTTTTTCTCAGCCATGCAATTGAGAGCCATTACCTTGGCTTGGTGACTAGATGATGGTAATGTCATACCACTAGATATCCATGAACATGATAGGATAGCCTATGATGAGACCTCCTATCCCCCAACTAACCTTTTAAGCATTCATAATCATATTTCTTATGGGTCCCCCTTTTCTCAAAGATAAGTGTTTCATTGCTTTCTTGGGTGATCCTTGGGCGAAGCATCTAGAAGGTCTATACATAGGTTTTTATCTTTTACCCAACAACAATCCCTTTAGGCCTTCAACCCCTTCTTCCCATAGAATGAGGGACAACCCCTTCTTGGGTCAATACACCCTAAAATCCAAAGAGATAAGGAAATGGGGGGAAAATAATGATGGAAAGTGGTGAGTATGGTTGGGAACGGTAAGATGGTTCTTCAAGGGAGTTCCAAGTAGTATTGGGATGGGTGACCGCCCATGAATTCCTAGTTTTTTACATGCCTATGACATTTTATAAACTTATATTAATTTATCCCACATGCATCATGGGAATTGTTCTCCTCTCACTCTCTCATATATAATTGAGGTGAATGAGGCCCTTTAAGCATGCGATGGAGTGTGATGTAAAGCTTGTTGCGAATGAAGTGTAGTTTTTCTCTTTATTTTTAGAGGTAAGCTACCCCATTCTGCTAGTTTGTGTTATACAATGTTTTTCTCTCTTGTTCATTAATAGAAGTTGGGTTTCACTATATTTTTGTGTTTCTTGCAATATTTCTGTGTATTTCCTTGTTATATCTTTGCTATATTTTTCTCTTCATGTCGTTCTCAAAATAATCTGGATCACACGCTTAGTAGTTAAGATGAGTTTCGAACATGCATGGGGCCCCTAAAATGGAAAACTTATGTCTTCCAGAACGGAACGTTCACCATTTGTCCTCGCCCGATGGGATAGTATGTATTGCAATATTATTATACTAGAGCTTCTCTCATTGGCAGATTACCCTCTTGAAGAGGCAAGTGAATAGGAGTGGATCCTTCGATAAAAGGATCATTGTACCATGTTGCCCTACTGAACATTTCTGATATCGTTTTTTTTAATTCAATTTTAAGGGTTAAGGAATATAACACATCATGCTTTCCTCTTTCATGTTCCTTTGAGCATTCATACACATTTTTGTTGTTACTCCACCTAAGGGGAATGATATCCCACAAGAGAAGCAATGGGATTTGTTTCTAAAGTTGTGTTGGTCCCAATTAGGATGGAGAATGATGTTGATAAGGAGGACCCTAGTTGTACAAAATTGATTTATGGATTTAGAGGGGAGGCTAGCCTTGTGCAGTGGATTCTAGTAGGGAGCATTGGATACTATGAAAGTGATAATGGAGCTTTCTTTGGTAGTCCAATAACTAAGATCCCAAATGTCATTCAATTAAATTTAATAGAGAAGAGAAACATGACAGAATCAAATCGACTTGTATTAAAGTGATCAGAATAACACAAAAGGGTCAATTTTTTTCACCATTTTCCACCATCCCAAAAGGCATCTAAGTGGGTTACACTGAAGCAAAGGCATATCATCATAGAGCTCAATTAGAATACCCTAAGTGAAGTGGCTCATCCTTTCTAGTTACATCCAACAAGTGGGAAACCAATGATCTATTGGTGTCCATTAGACATAAATGGTATTAGTTGAGCAACCCAAGGATTTTATGTAGAGTTGCAAATTCAAGAATATTTAGTCTTACAATACCCAAAAGACCAATTAGAGGGAAGACCACAACTAACACATTCCAAACATCATCCACCACCAACCTAGACCACATAATGAGGAGAGGTACAACGTTTGCAACATGCTTTTTTTTAATCTAGGGGAATCAATAATTGGTCGAGATTACCTAGATGAAGCCCAGGTTCAAATCTGGCTGGCTATGACATGTTTTTCTTTGAAAAATGTCCATAAATAAAAACAAAGGATTTCCAAGGGAAAGGATATTATGCATTGTAGAACAAATCTGGTCTAAAAAGAATGGCTCTAACTGAACTTGAAGGTACAATTATGTCATCCCAAAATAGAGACAAAGAAATAATCTTATAATCAAGTTAAAAAAAAAAACAATTTAGAAAATAATAGTCATGAAATTCACCACTTTATTTTGAAACTCAAGTGTTGAAGCCTCCTCTTATAACCCTAGTGTTACTAAAGACAATGTCCGATACATGCCTCAAGAAAAATGGATAAGGATGCCACATCCACCCTGTTATCATTCAATCGACACTGAAATAATGATGTTTTAAGAATGCCTCATTGAATGGAACATTGGGGGAAAGGCTAATGATCACCGCAAGCCCCCCTAACTTTACGATTGTTGTTTTGCAATACATGGGGTATCCCTTTATCTTCTTATGGTCTTCAATATAATTTATTTTACAAAAGATATGGCTTTAGAGCTAAAGGAAATCAATGAGTAAAGACATTAAATGGTAAATTAAATATGTGTTTGGATCACAAAAGGTTGGTGTTGCTTTCATTGGGTTATTGAATCCAATTTGTTAGGATATCAACTATTGAGACAAGAGGTGAAACTACATCTTAGTAATAGAGTGAATAAGAAATTCAATAGGGAAAACCAGATATACTAAATCCACTTCAAATTCTATATCACAAATATAATGAACACAATCAAAGAGATAATCTTCGTGAACAACTTTATTAAAGAAAAGACACAATTTAAGCAATGAGCTCCTGATTTGTCTAAGATACAAAGAACTTCATAAGGTTACAAAACATATTTATAAATCTAGGCTTAAACAATGACTCAAAATTGGGGGTAGTGTCCCCCTACAGGATGTTAAGAGAGCTCTAGGCCGATCTCGCATGATCTCCCATGCATCTATATGATATCCTATGATATTTATTCATTCTAATATGGAGAAACTAACTATGTACACAAAACAAATCTAGATGAATTAATGATAAAGATGAGGTGGAGAGACTAGGTGATTGAGATGATGTAAATGTTCACATAAGGAAAGAAGGGGAAGGAAGGTTCATAGACCATTCATGAGTAAGTTATGGATGCAACTCAAGACATTTTCTTATACCTTTGTATATTACTTATATTTACAAGGACACCTCTACTCCTAAAGGATTTATTAAAAACATAAATAAACAAAGGACTAAACTATCATATGTTTAATTACATGATTAATTGAACTTATTATAATACATAAATACCTACCTTAACTTGTACAAGGAAGACTAGTTAAGTAAACTCACACAACTAATGCAACTAGGTAAGTAACTTGTCAAGTGTATGGGTTTTCTTGTGCTTTGTTGTCGAGAAAGACAAGCACTATTGGATGTCATTCATAATAAGTTGGTAACCCATACATTTTTCTTGTAAATAATATAGTGAGAAGTCCAAGACTGCATAGGGTTGAACTAATGAAAACAAACTCTATACATGAATGTACAAGATCAACATAAACCTCCAAATTAATAATAACATCAAAATTGGGTGTAAAAGTGAAATCATCAAACAAGTGTCAACAAGAAGGAAGATGAGTTTCAATTTGACATGGGGTCTTTGAAAAATCAGCAACACCAAGTGCAATTTCTTGCAGATTCTCATCTCTAATCTCAAGGAGAACAATCACTTCTCCCATGGGCTCCTCAAGCTTAGCTCAATCTTTTGCGAAATCCTTTTAGAAACATATGCATCTTTCCACCCATTCCTTTTGAAAGGATTTTGGAAAACTAAACCAAATTCTAATTCCTCTCGTTGTTAGGTAATCATATTAGTTTCTTACTTCATCTTGTAATGTCTTGACAAATAACTTCGTCGAGGCATCATCATGTTCAATGTTGAGATCATTCAAAATTTAATGTAAGCATGTAGATCCCACCTCTAGGTGAAACCATCTAATTATTTCATGTTTCATCCCACTCAAACTCTTTTGTATCATCGTGCCACGTGGCACTTTCAATCGTTTCACATATATATTGAGTCAACCTCATTGATGTCATGATAGTAAAGTTATTTATATTCCTGATTTAAATAACATTTTATTGTCAGATGTAAAGTTATTTAGATTCTGGATTTAAAGTTATTTAGATTCTACAATGAAAAACACAACATTTAGAACATTTAATGTTGTTTAGTTGAATGCTTATTTATCGCCCTCTTATTTTACATGTCCACATCAACATCCTCATTTTTCTACTCTTAACATATGGAATGCTTTGATTGGTCATACATCCCTGACATAGCAGAGTACTGCATATCTACTACCTTATTTCCTCTAATTCACCTTGTTGTGCTGTAGACTTGAAATATTAGCAAAATCTATTTTAGACCATCATTGGTTCAATCGATGGAATTATGCACTTTGGAAAATCAAGGCTTTCATTCACCCAATGTTTTGGTGCATTGAATGTAATATAACAATAGTTATTCTATCACGGGGTCAATAGGATAATGTTGTGCAGCTCAATAAAAGGTACTTGAAATCACTTGGCCTTCCAGACAAAAAAATCATATAGTGAAGTTGAATTCAATGTTCGGTCCGTGGGTTTAGTTGGGAAATATGGAGAACAAAAGTACTAAGATTTTACAAACCACCCGAACCCATAAAGATTATGGAATGCAATCAAGTGTGGTGTGAGGTTCAGGGATGGAGCCTATAAAAAAATATAAAATATAATGAACAAAATACCTCCTTCCAAAGAAATCACAATACTATAGAACCTAGTGAATTTCTCCTTGGAATTTGAAAAAGACTTTAGAATCTTTGCAACAAAAAAGTCTTTGTACTTACCACATTATGATCATAGGGAAACCCAATTGGCATATCCTGATTGCATTGTGTATGATGTTAGGGTCCTACCTTAGCCTCCCTACTTTAGGCTATGTAGGAGTTAGTCAATTGTTGTATGCGGCTACCCTCTTTGAATAAGACCCATTAGATAGCAGTGGATAGTTATTTAATGTAAAATGGTCCACTTTATAAGGCTCATTAGGTAGTTGGTATCCATTAATGATGAGACCACAAACAATTAGAGTTTTACTATGAGAATCTATTTAAAGAGATATCAGAATATGGAATGATTTGTTATATATTGTTGTATTTGGAACTTTTATTAGTGAAAGGTCTCCCCATCTTAAGAGGCAAGTGAATATTGCTTTCTTTCTTTTGATATCATAATGCAAGTGTATATTTGCACATATCATCTTATTTGGCTCTTGTATCTAGTTTTTTGCAATTATATTTTATGTATACTTGGTTTGTGTTTCGAGTCTAAGGGTTAAGGAACACTACAAGTGGTATCATAGCTCCACCATAGCTCTTTCCTAAGCCAACACACCTCTAGATTTTAGTATATTTTTTTTTAGGCTATAGATGTGCTCCGACATATTTAAATAATAGATAGATCTATCGTTCGGTAGGTAAAAATGTGGTTGGGGAAGAATACACAGAAAATACAAGTTGTCACTTGGTTGGACACCCTTATAATCTCTATTGGAACCCTTCGAGTTGTACCACATCAGACAACACTTGTATACATAATTATTTTCCACGTACCCCTGGGATATTGGAAGCCCTTTAGGTGCATTTGAAACCAACCTTACATCAACTTGTGGTCGTCTTGTTGCTATAATACATCAAGAAAAATACTCAGGGAGATCATTCTTGCGTACGAGGGTATTAGATAGTGAAGCTAAGGGTATAGTCTATCCTCCATAGTGTTGTGAAATATTCAATTGAATACTATTGTTAGAAACCCTTCAATGTATTAGAGATCTATAGCACTTGACAATCCTTTGCCCTTAGTACCTTGCAAACCTTAGCCTCTATAATCGACTAGTGAAATTGTTACATCTTTCCATCCAAAAGGAATTTGGAAATATTTGCAGTGCAATAATATTTAGCAGGGAGTAATATTCCCACCAGCTAAAAAACAAGTCAAGGGTCCATTGACACCATTATGAGAGACCTATCTCAAAATATTCCTTGCATTGTGTTGATCTCTTGGGTCCACCTCTCTAGTAACCTGTTTTTGTTGGTGTGGACTTGATAATACATTGCTCATGGTATATCTGAAAAGACTCCTTTCAAGCCATTGATCACAGTGAGATAATCTAGGAATAACACTTCGAAAGACTCTTAGGTGGTCCCATGGTCCATACTCACAACATGGCAAACAAGAAGAACCAAAGCCAAGACTTGCTTGCTAAGCACCAACAACTTGAAGCCAAGTTTTTTGGCATTAATGCTTCAGTGAAAGTTCTCTCTAAACAAATGGATCACTAGAATCGGATATTGGGATCTCTATGTAGCAACATGGGTCTCTCAATGATCGATCCACATGTCAATCCAAGGAGGAAACTTCACCAAAAGAAGAGCAAAACACTCACATGCTCTTCCTAAAGACCCGTAACCCACCCTTTCAGAATCATAATTCGTGGCACCACTTTCAAAAGGTAGACATGAACAAATTTTATAGTTTCGATCCTTTAAGTTGGGTTACTCAAATGGAACTTTATTTATCTCTCCATGGCATTACAAATGACTTATAGAAACTAAAAGTGGGGTTGTTATATTTGGATCCAGAGTGTTGACAATGGTGGCAATGCTATAGAGGATTGACAAAATTTTGCCTAAGAGGCTCAGTTATTGTTGGTTATCAAACATCCCTACTTGACTAAAACAAAAGGGATGTTGGTTATCAAATTTATTGTTGGCCTCCAAATTGTTTTTATGGTCATAGTCTAAATATTTTATGAAATGACTTTTTTTCGATGATATTTTTTGGGGACATTTGTTTGAAATCCGGTGAGAAATCGTTAGATCCAAATATTTAAGCGATTATTTCTGTATAATCCAAGTGCTCCAGGGGTTTTCCAGCATGTTGAATCCATTTCTACATTCAAAAATGGATTTTAAACAAAAAACAAATAGTAATTTCGTGCAAATTTATATCGCCGGATTTCGGCAAAAAAAGACATTTCATAGAACAGTTAGACAACGTTGTATTTATGGAAGTGTTGGAATGTTGAATACGATTAAACCCAACTTGTAGTTGTTCATTGGAATGACAATTGAGGTAGTTGTCCATTGGGTTCACTAACTCATTGAGGTAGTTTTCCACTGCCTTGACCAACCAATGGTGCGAATTGGGTCCACTTAGGACATATATGTAAATCTGATTTATAGAATGTATGGGTAAACTTGTATGGAAATCCAATGTGTTGTGACTTAACTCTTGGGGTTGGGTGAAGAACCTCAATCTATATATTGAGGAGGCCTTAGTTTCATTTGTATCGAATAAATTCATCATATTCTTGGATGATATTAAATGATTCATCATGCATTGCGATACTAATTTAAATTATGTACTTATCAAATATTAGGGTATCAAGGATACCCATGACATATCTTTGTCTTTTATGTTGATGGCTTGGATGTAATGATGTGTTTTCTCTTTAGATGAATCTATTGTGTTCCATCTTTATAAAAGATTTGTGAGATTAACAATTGTCCATTTTGTTAATTTCATTGAACTACTAATTTTTTTAGAAAATAGTTTTCTATTCTATATTCCATTAAAATGTGTTGGAACAATTTTTTTAATCAATTTACACATTTACTAGCATTATACACTCTATATATGATATTATTCAGTTAGTCTCTTATGAAAGCTACCCATCTTTAATTAAAGTCGAGGAAGAACAAGTTGAACATGGAATGCATAATTTGGTTATATATATATAAGGGAATTGATAATTGGTTGGGATGACCTAGGCAAGGTCCAAGTTCAAATTTTCCTGGCTGCCACTATAACCCCTAGGCTAGTGTTGACAGTCCCCAAGATAACACCTAGTAGGTAACTTATGACTTAGCAAGGGCCGAGGTGTACCGAGGCACACTAGAGTGGACCTCTATCATGTGGGCGTGTATCCTTCTAGCCTTACCACAACTGACCAACATGTCACTTTGCAGGAATTGAACCCGGGTGGGGAGGAGAACAAACATTCCTCCCGACCACCGAAACTAAAACCATGAACCTCTCTAAATAAATTTCTCTATTTGAATGGGAAACGGCCTTAAAATAATGTTTAGGGAAAGAAATACAATTTCCTTATATATATATATATATATTT
>JASDQU011025747.1:4330-21771 GCA_032191745.1 Picea mariana
TAGCGAGTTCATTCACTCTATATTTTTGTATTTTTTCGACATTTCTCTCATTAATAGAAATTGTGTATTATTATATATCTTTATTTCTTGCAATATCTCTGTGTATTTCCTTATTATATCTCCGCCTTCATTTCATTCTCAAAATAATCCGGATTAGTGGTATCAGAGCAGGTTTCTCCTTGTCGCTTCTTAGTGCATGTCCCCCACGATGTCAGGGTATAGAGAGTTGGGTCTCGAGTTAGTTTCTCTCAAGGACAACCGTTCTCTCTGGCCAAAGTGGCTTCCCATGACAGAAGAAAAGTTGGATGAGGTAGCTAGAGATTCTATTCATCTATTGCTCAAAGAAGCTCTCATGCGATAGAGGGACGAAATGATGGAAATTTTTTCCCAAATCCTTTGACGACTGCCAATAACAATAGACATGTCTTCATCAAGAAACCACTTTGGAGGTGGCTCTCCTTTCAAGGTACAAGTTAATTTTGATATTCCTATGTTTGAAGGTTAGATAGATGCAGATGCTTTGGAAAAATGGTTAAATTTGCTAGAAGGTTATTTCTATGTCCACAACTTTTCCGACATGGAACAAGTCACCTTTGCGATCCTTAAGACTATCTCCCATGTCAAAAATTGGTGGGAAACTTAATTGAGCAAAATTCCATAGACGAGTTTGGAATGTTTGAGGTCGAGCGCACTTGGGATTTTTTTATGGATGCGGTCAAGGAAAAATATTACCCTGTTGGAAACTATGATGACCAATACATGAGATGGACCACACTGCATCAAGAGAGAGACCAAACAATGCTAAAGTTAAAAAATACCTTCCATGCCTTGCATGCCAAGCTGGGTATCAAGACTCTGAGTGAAATCTAGTTCTAAAATACCGTGGATGTCTACATAGGTACATCCAAACATAAATGGAGTTTTTGGACATCTCGTTACTGAGTGCTGCTTATCAATATGTTATCAAAATTGAGCAGTGGAATAAGTGGAATTTTGGGTCTGCAAATCTGAAACAACCAAAGTATGGTAAAGGCGGCCCTAACTCACAAAAAAACCAACCTCAAGACAACCATTCCAAGCCATAGGAAAAAAAGGATAACAAGAAGATGAAGAAGGACACTAGAAAGTGGTGCGACTTCCACAAAATCCATTGGCACAACACTGATGAATGTTGCTCGAAACAGTCATTGGTGGCTGAGCTCAAAGAAAAAGAGTCGAACTTTCACTTGGACTATGATTAAGAAAACAATAAAAGGAAATAGATCATCGGTGCAAAACCCACTGCTACCATCGCGACCGTGACAATCCAACCAGAAGAAATAAAGGATCTTGAGGAGGGGAGCGCCTCCTCCATTCATAGATGTGGGTGAAGGGGACCCCACTGCATTTCATTGTTTATAGAGAAATCCAAAAGAACCTCATCTCAACATAGGTCATCAAGCAGTTGGATTTGATGAAAAAACCACACCCACAACCATACAACATCGGGTGGCTTCGCTAGGGACGAGATTTCTATGTCAGCGAGCAATGCCGCCTGTCCTACAACATCAATCCCTTCAAGGATGAGGTACAGTGTGATGTTTCCACACTATAAGTCTGTGATGTTATTTTAGGCTAGCCATATATGTGGAAGCGTCATGTTGTTTATGAGTCTCGACCCCATAGTGTCATTGTTACTCTCGGGGGTTAGATCTATAGGGTACCAGAGGTAGTTCCAACTACTGTCTTGAAAAAAAAGTGCCACAAATTAGTCTCTCATACCACAAAGTTTCTATATTTTTCAAGATCTGTCTAGAAGGTGAACAAAAGGACACTGCGACCACTACCACCTTAGCTCAAGACCTTTCTATCCAAATAAAGTAGGTCAAAAAGATTGTAGAAGAGCACAAATATATTCTTTATTGACCTACAGGGGTGCCTCCACACTGCCTAGTCAAGCCAAGATATAACAAAGCTCTTCATAACTCTATTGGCTAGATTCCTTTTCAGACGTGCTCGAGGTTCCAACCATTAGCCCCCACTGATATAAATCTTCATGCTACATCTTCACTGATAGAGTCCTCACACACTCATGTAGATCATGCAACTAGATTTTTTGAACATATCCAACCCCTCCAACAATAGGTTCATGACAACCTTCAACAAGCTAAGCCATAAAAATTCTTCAGTAAGGCAAGCAACTCACCAAGGTTCAAATTCATCAAAAGCTTCCCCATCTCCCACAGGAACTTGACACAATGGGGAACATTGCTTCCAAAGTGGAAATGAATGATTCAGGTGGATATTGGTGGCCACCACCTATTCCACAAGCTCAAAATACAGTTTTCCACCTTGTTAGTTTCTTTACAATTTTTCGGGTCCTGAAATTCTGGGGCCATTTTTAGGCCCTAAATGACGTTTTTTTTGGAATTTTGGGGGGCTAGGGATTGCTAATGAAATTACCTAACCCATGGTGGAAGTTGTACTCCTCGGACAAACCTTTCTGATGAGGTATCAAACGCCCCAAATGAATATCGTATGCAAAATTTACACCCTAAGGAAGTTGACGTATCAACTACTCCCATCGGGGCCCACAAACCTTTTGGAGCTTCATCTCTCAGGGTTAGGGTTTTATCATTTATGCTTTATGTTAAAAAGGCCTTTGAAGCCTCATTGTAAACATATTCTTGCGAATGAACTTAGCCGTCACATCTCTTCTCAGAGATAAACTGCCACCATTCTAGCAAGTTCATTCACTCTGCATTTAACAATTTTTGTACATTTCTCTCATTAATAGAAATTGTGTATTATTTCATCTCTTTGTTTCTTACAATAGCTCTGTGTATTTACTTATCATATCTTTGCCTTCATTTCTTTCTAAAAATAATCCAGATCAACCCTCAACATGGTTGGAGGGGGAAACATGGGCGTTAAGCCCTAATTGAATCTTCTGAGGCTCAAGTACCATGAAAAACACCTAAAAACCATGACATGAGCCCTCACTAGGGGGTCTTTGGATTATGAGTTGGATATGGGCACCATTAAGATATTTTGCACATTGTAGATGGGTCTTGGGGCCTTGACCATGGTTAGGGGAGGGAAACAATAACAATATGCTTGAAACATAGCTTTTTAGGCTCAAGTAACATGAATGCATCCTTGAACCATCACATGGGACCCTTGTAGGGTATCTTTATCATACTAGAGGGATATGGGAATAATGAATCTAGGTATTGAGCACCAAAAATGGTTCTCAAAGTCCTACTAATGTCAAGGGAAGAGAACAAGGCCCTTTGGCCTTAAACAAAGCTTATTGGAATCAAGCACCATGAAAAATAACTTGGAACCATAATGCACACCTCTATAGGGAGTCTTTGGAATTTGAGTTGGATATGGACACCATTAGAAGGTTTTATAGGTTATGGATGGACCACAAGGCCTTGACCATCACCAAATAATGAAAACAAGTGCCTAAGGATCTTTTGGAAACTTCTTGAGCTCAAGAGCCTTGACTAAGTCCTTGAACTAACACATAGGAACTTTGTAGAGGGTCTTTGTCCTCCGAGCGGGATATAAGCACCATGAATAGGTTTTTCACATTGGAAATGGGTGTCGATGCATAAACTGGTTAGGAGGGAAACAATGGCCTTAAGCCCTAATTTAACCTTCTTGAGCTCAAGCATCATGAACAACACCTATAAACCACGACACAAGCCCTCTCTAGGGAGTCCTTGGCATTTGATTTGAATATGGGTGTCATTGTAAGATATTAGGTATCATTGATGGGTCTCATGTCATTAAACATAGTTGGGGGAGGGAAACAAGAGCCTCCAACCCTAAACCTTGCTTCTCAAGCTTAAGTGCCATGGATGAGTCCTCAAACCACCACATATGACCTTTGTATGGTATGAATCACCTCCAAGGGGGTTATGGGTACTGTGACTAGGTTATTTCTGAACCAATAATGGGTCACAAGGTTTGATGAAGGTTAGGGGAGGAAAACAAGGGCCTTTCACCCTAAATGAAGCTTCTTGGTCTTAATCGCCATGCAAAACACTTACAATGTAATGTACCTAGGGAGGATAATATGGGATAATCTGGGGTAACTAAGGGGATAATGAATATAATGTGGCCATAATATTGGAATAGGCCCATGTAATTAAAAGGGAATAATAGTCTCATTATGTAATTAAAAGGAAATAATATAATAATAAGGAGTAGTTGGCATAAGACCCCTAGGAATATTCATGAGAAAGTATTTAAATACACATGAGTATCATTGTATTGGATGTGTGTTGGATTGTGTTGTCTTGTAGCAAGAATGGCTTGTGGAGTGATTCCTTTCATAAGGAGCATTTGATGGTGTTACCCGACCTTAATGGTTATTTCCTCTATATTCTTGGTGTTGTTCATGGTGAATGTTTGGTATCTTGGTGGTTAGGGTTTATTTTTGAAGTTTCATGGTGGAATCTCTATTATATCTTTCAATTTATGGGATTTCTAGATATAATGTCACTATTTTGATTGAAATCTGTGCTCTCTGGAAAAATATATTCATTCTGCGAAATTCATGGCCGTCGGAAAAACTCTAAAAAAATGCAGCTTTTGAATCAACGATATGTCCACTTTCTGGGCTCCGTTTTGGAATTTGTTTTCTTTTGAAATTGGGTATTTTTTGAGAGGAATTAAAATATATGTATGGTTTCTTCAAATTATACACATAATGATTCATAAATATACTTGAATATTGCCATCTTCTTTTCCCCGTAAAAAATTTACAAAAAGAAATAAAAATTTCTCCCACTTTGTGCCCAACAATTCTCTCACTTCATGCCCAAGAAAGAGCTCCGATACCACTTGTAGTAAAACTTAAAAAATATAGGAGAGAATACACCTTAAAAATTMAAAAATCATGGGGTATTCACTCAAATAACCTATGACATAACACCTGTGTTTGTCGGATATTAGAGAATACCCCTAATTTCACTAGAGATTGATAAATACCTCCAAAAATCCTTTTGTTGAACCCCCATCCCAATACATCTTTCCAATAATAAAACCCCCTATTTTTACTAGATATCCCTTTTCATACACCCCAATACCTATAAATCCCCTAATACCCTACACCCCTCCCCAATACCTACAATATATTGACTTTATTTTTCACAATTTAAAAACCCCCTTTATGAATGAATGTGATAAGATATGGATCAACAAGGTGCAGCCCCGATGTAAAAAATAAACCCTTAAACATCAAAGGTACCAAGACATTCATCATATACAACACAAAAATATATAGAAGAGAACCCTTAAGGTGGGGTAACACCATCAAATACTCCTTACAGAGGGAATCACTCTACAATACATGCTTGCTAGAAGAAAATACAATTCAACACACATCCAATACAATGAGTATTCATGAGTATTCCTAGGGGTCTTATGCCAACTACCCCTTATTATTATATTCTTTCATTTTAATTACATAATGGGCCTATTATTTCCTTTTAATTACATAGTGGGCCTATTCCATTGTTTTGACCACATTACATTCATTATCCCCTTAGGTACCTCCCTAGGTACCCCATATTATCCTCGTTAGGTACATTACATACAACCCACAAAACACACCCTCTTTTGGGGATCTTTCAAATATGAGTGGTTTACCAAGGGACATTATGGTGTTTTTAGTACAATTGATGGGTCATTGGGTCTTGACAATGGTTAGGCAAAGATACCAAGGGCCTTAGGAATTTAACAAAGCTTCTTGGGCTCAAGTGTCATGAAAGTTGCATTGAAACACCACATAGGACCTTCCTATGGGATCTTTGGTCTCTAAATGGGATATGGCCTTCATTAATTTCTTTTGGTAGGAATGATGGTTCTAGGGGCTTGGACCATGGTAAAAAAGGAAGAAAAGGGCCTTACATAGGAAAATGAAGCTTCTAGGTCTTAATCACTATGAACAATGTCTCCAACCATGACACATGTGCTCTATACATGTTTTTTCACCTTTGAAAGTGGTATACCAGACACCATTAGGTGGTTTTATGAAAAGGGGAGGGGTCTAGGGACCTTGACTATGGTAAGGAGAGGAATATAGGTCCTATTCATTTAAGATAAGGTATTAGTAATAAATATTTTCTTTTGAAACATGTTAAGTTGATGCATTTTCACATGGTTATTATTTCATGCAAAAATAATGTGTACACGATTTTATAATTAAAACATGCACGTGGTTTTATAACTAAAATGCACACGATCCCGTGAATTCAAAATAAAACAGGCAAGATTGTCTTTTTTTCTCTATGTGTTGGATTAATTGGCTACTTTAGTTTTAGCTTCTAAGTGACGAACCTAATGGTTTGAATTGCATAAACAAAACACTCTCATTTTTCTAGCTCCCTATTATTATTTCCATTTTTAACGAGATTTATTTATTTATTTATGGTCCAGATATTCATCATCGTTGAAACTACACTCACTTTTATATATATATATATATATATGAAAAAATTGACTTCTACTTTTTATTCATTTTTATTTTTATGTATGTGATAATGCTAAAATACATAGGTTTTATTGCATCACCCATTTGTGAAACAAATTATATGGTGTGCACAAGTACAGACTGAGATCTACACACTACAAAAATTTAATTGATTGTTTATGTTAAGAATCTCAAACCAAATCTTAACACCTGACTACAACATTTGGAGTTTACTAAATTTATTGATTTGAAAAAATATAAAATCAACATTAAAAAAATGCAAAATAGTGGCACACATGAACTAATTGGTATCTACTAATGTGTAAATTTGTTTCAAGAAATTCCACCATTGAGGTATTAAACTAATGTCTTAATGCAAACATATGCATTATATTTTAGAGGAACAATAACATACCACTTTTAGAATAACAAGTTTTTATTATTTTAAAGTTATACAAGTTTTCCATAAATAAAAGTTACATATTCCAAAATCTAATTTGATTTTCTATGTTTCATCTCTTTACACTATATTCCAAAAAATTATGCATGTACCTTTGATAATTCCTTCTAGTTAACATATCGTTGTTTTTCCAAATTTTCCATTGCAAATAATGTGTCATGGGAGATAAGCATTAGCATGCACCAACCCCAAAATACAATAACATTCACTTGACAACAATTACATAGCTTCTACTACTATGTATAGTTTCTAATGGGCCAAAACCCTAACCACCTATTTAACCTCCATTAATGAGGCCTCAACCACTAACTAGTGGACCTTCTTTAATGAGGCCACTTACATTTATTGATTTCACACTCTACTACCTTGAGGGTATTATTTAATAAAGATGACCCTCAATATAGTAAGCAATAACCCATTTTCCTAACTAGGGGAGTTAGCATAGGACCCTAACATCAATGTATTTTAAAGCCTTTAAAGACTCCATTATCCATCCATCCATCCTCTAAGTAGTCCATCAACCATCTCAACATGTACAAATTAGAATCACAACCACCATTATCACAATCACCTTCTTTGGATAAATCTAAATCAAAATCACTTAGTTTTAGAGTAAGAAAAGAAGCTTACACAAGATAAAATGCGTGAAAAAGAATTGAACCTCTATTCATCCAAATCACTCCAAAACTTTATCACCTTGGTGATTTTGAGGGCCAAGGGTAAGGAACAAATTTTAAATTCGTGAGAAATCTGTTGAAATATTTTTTCCCTAATATTGGACATCACATTTTGACTTGGGGGAATTAATTATTGTAGCCACTACTACTAAGGAATCAATGTCTCTTAGACACAAAAATGCTTCTCCTTGACCACTCCAAAAAACTCTTATTGGTGCAAACTCACAACATTTAGCTAAGGAATGCATATTTCTATTCCATACTTATATGTTCTTGTTGGATCTGTTGTCCTTTAATTTGGAAAAATTCTGCTCAAATTCAGCCCTACCACCCGTCATGCAAAAACATCGTGACCTATCCTTCCTTAAACTCTCATGGGCATGCTCGAAACTCTTTGAAAATTCCAAGCGATCATGGAGACCAAAATCCTCTTTCTAAAAGGAATCACCTAGGTCAAACCCACATCACTCTTATAGATAAGAAAAACATAGGGTTGACATTCTATAAATACACTTGATAACTAGTATTGATTAGTTTTGAGGATTTCCAGATGTATATACTATTGAAAGACAATGATCTTCAACTAGACTTTGAATATAAGATATTCATTTATTGATTGGGAATCCAAGGAGGACATGAAAAATGAAGTTTGGTGGATTAGTTTACATTTAGGTAACTTAGTTGCTACATTATATGATGTCATTGGAGCAATGCATGTGACACATCAATTAAATTTGCACAAAATATTAAATATTTGAGGAGAAATTTGTATAGAGTATTAAATATTTGATGGGATAATTTTTCATCATCTCTTAGAAATTTAACTATATAAATTAGTCATACCAAATTATGTCAACTAATTATATTTACAATAATTTATATATTTTTTAAATTATAAAAATATTATTTTTCAATTTTCTAAAGTTTAACATTAACAAATTGTTTTTAAGAAAACATTTATTAAAAATTAAATAAATTTGACTATAAAATAATTACTACATTCTCTTGTAATCCATGAATAATGAGGTTTAGTAAATCTATAATAATTTTATCTTAAAATGCCCCAATTAAGTGAGACAATGACATTCAAAAGAATATATTTAAGGACATGTTACATGTTGAAAATTTTATCAATTTGGAACATAAATATCTAAGATATAATAAGTAGAAAGTAATTGAAAAGTAAAATATAAGATACAATAGGAAGAAGGTAGTTGAAAAGTAAAATAAAATGAGAATATATATGTAAAAAATTTGGTACAATTTCAGAATAATTCTTTGAAGATAGTGGAATTGAAAGTTAGGAGTTTTAACACGATCCTATTAATGACTACCTTATTAGTCCTTGCTCTTCGGGCTAGTAAGGATTATTTGCAATCAATTTTCTATTCTTTTATTAGTACGATACAAAAAACAAAGCATTTAACCAAAGTTTTAACATTGTCATACAATTTTACGACTCCCATATGTGTTTTTAACCCTAAGTTTTAAGTTTGAGGCCTTATATCGAGGCAAGCGACCTTCAAACTTAGGGAAAGAGAGGCTTGAAACTTAGTTAACAAATATGTTGGAAGCCATATGAATTGAAACTTAGTTAACAAATATGTTGGAAGCCATATGAATTAATGCTAAGTTTCAACTTAGCATTAATCCGAAACATAAAATGCTTAATATTTTTGGATGCATAACTCATAACGACGCCTATGGTGAGGTGCCAACCTTGTCTTGGTGAGCTTCCAAATGCCCTTCCACTTGGTCACTTGCATGTGGCTTGGCATCACTATAAACATCCTTGCTAAGGATGTTGTTTCCTCCCCATTTATGTGTCTCTTCATCAATTACCCGCCATCACTCTTTGCATGCTCCTGCTTCAGAACTGGACTGTTGCCCCTCCTGGTTTGCATACTTACCATACTTTGATAACTATCTGCTCATACGTCTCCATGAAATAACCCTTGTGCCTGCAATATGTCAAGGACCGAGAGATTCCACTTACCATACTTTGATAGCTATCTTCCCGCACGTCTCCATGAAATAACCCTTGCACCTGTAATATGTCAAGGACCGAGAGGTTCCACCTGCAATATGTGGATACTTCGTGAAATAGAAGGTGAGTCAAATCAAATTTACCACTGACACTTCCACATAATCTATTTTGCTTCAATTTTACAGTGAATTTAAGAGATACAATATATTTGTGATAAAAAAATATGAATATATTGTTTTTAATTCAATTTTCAAATATTCAAATGTTATTACTGTTAAAAGGAATTTGACAAAAATAGTTGTTTCAATTCTACATAATACAAATACAAATTGGAAAGATGAAAACTAGTTTAGTAGGAAGCTTACCATGATAGCGAGGAGCTTATGAAGTAGATAGCCAAGAGATTATACATCCATTTGAACTTCATAGTAACAAATACCAGGCCCCAACATGTACACACATTTCCTTCGATTCCAGTAACACACATTCTTCCTTGTTATTGCTATGCCAATTATCTTGCTATGCTTAATTACAAATTCTCTTTATGATTTTTTCTCCAATCCTCCATATTTTCCATATTTTCTCACCCGGGGTGTTCCCATCCAATACCCCTTTGGTATAGGCAGTAGAGGCTGTGACCACCACGATTTTCAGGTCGAATGGGATACTGAATTTTCTGATACTTCTGCCCTCAACATCAAAGGCCACAATTACAATATAAGGGAATATTTCCTCGATGAAAGATCTCTGTATGTTTTGGACATGATGATTAACCAAAGTCCATGCTATCTCCCAAAAATGCATCTCTATATTTCACTAGCTCTCCTTTTAAAATAGTTTCCCGTAATTCCAATCTCACCTATTTGCTCAACTGTAGGGAACCCATTAACGGATATTCACAAATAGACTGTGAAAATACTTCCTATCTAGGATTCAATGATTCCAAAGCCTCGAATATGTGCATGTCAATTTTTCAAGTGCCCACACAAGAAGTAGAACCCAACGACTTCACAAGTAACTTGTTGCAAGAATTTAAATTATGGCAAATGCGCATTTTGCAAGGGTTCCACTACAATGAGAACCTCATCCTGGTCAGTTGCTGCCTTGTTCCAAGTGGGGACATAGCATTTATCCCTACCACCTGTGTTTGTGTTCTTATTTACACTTTTGTTTAACACAATCGAGATAACCTTTATCGTTCTTTTTAAAACGAGCGATATTACAATTATTCTAAGCAAAAATTACTCTAAGCACCATGAAGCGAGATACATGAAGCAATTATTTTGACCAGCTATAAACATGAAGCAATTAATCTGACCAACAATTACTTTAACCACCATATGCGCCATTCTGTGCGATGGCATAGACAAAGCGCAAAAGGTTTCCCAATACAACTCCAAACCAATATCCCGTTGAAGAAGAGTCGATGGTTATGTGGGAATTCATTCCATTTGGCCATTTATACAAGAACCTTACTTAATCGAGCAAAACCAGGACTCGACTGCAAGACTATTCGTTTTATCTTCGCCCGGTTGCAAGACTCGATAATGATGAGAGCAAAAAGTATAAGTGTTAGCATCAGACCCGCTCATCCGAGCATGTATGGAGCCGACAACTTCCATGAGAAAATCACTGTGCCATTTCCATTGCCATTTTGGGAACTGCATTCTGCATAGTTATGGCCATATTCGCAGAGTTCACTGTACGAGGAAATTGAGCAGCAACATCTTGCGATAAGATTTACCTGCCATGCAATTTATTAGAGCTAAAATATAGTAAACATTCTCAATATTTGAACTCTTTTTAGTGTCAATTTTCCACGTCTCCAGTTTGCAAGGAAAATTATCGACACGTTGTATGGTGTGCATTTATGTATGTTAGGACATGCTTGACTTCAATTATTTCTTCATGCAAATATTTGGCTAGGGAGGCTAGATTTGGTTAGCGCAAAGGTTTCACCACTTGGGATGAATGAGCTGTCGCAACTTCTCTCCACGTGGAAAGGGCATTGCATATAACAATTGGCTACAAAAAACCCAATACATTTATCGAATTATAATTTTTTTTATCACACAAGTATAGGATTTTGAAAGGAACCAGGTGCAAAATTTGAAAAGAACAGGGTGTAGAACACTGCTATCATGATTGTTGTCTTTATGCGTCGAAAGAAACAATAACTTACATGTGCAAATGCTTGAAAGCGTTGAATAAAAATTCAAATGTCAACAACTTTTGATACGGTGGTAACATACTATGTTGTTTTTTATATAGTATCCAAGTTCAAACAATTGAAATAATGGAAACAAAGGATTAAATTTTCATCATAATCCAATATGTAAAGCCATGATAATAAACTATTCCCAGTAATTCAATGAATTGATGTGACTAAAATATGCATGGATGTTTGATATCACATGGATCTTATGCAAGATCCACTAGTGAAACCCCCACATGATCCTTTGTTTCTATGGAACAAACAATTTTCATGAACATCGAAGCACGTGCTAATTTCTACCTTCTTGACAAGAACTTGTTGCTCCGCAACTCCTCTTGTTTTAGTAGAGATAAATATGCAATTGACATTCTTCAAAATTTTTATATTTTAATAAAAAATTGAAGTACTATATTCAAAAGGATAAAATTCATCAATAATGATATAGTACTATGACAAATTATATTAAATGGAAATATCCAAAAAAGTTATAAGATTCTATATTAGAAAGGAAAACTAGAATATAACAGTCACAATTTTTATTAAAAACTCTTTTAATTTTTATTAAAAACTCTTTTAAATATCTAATAAATAATAAAGAAAAATAAATAAATAAAAATACTTTCATAATAAATAAAATAAATATATAAAAGTCAATAATGAAATCAAGAATTTTATTTATTAAAAAACATTATTATTATAACTTCTCATTATCTTTGTGTACTTGTCAAATTTCATTTACTTCTAACATATCTATAAGTTATAAATATTAGCATTATAAACTCAATATTTTTATTATCATGGTATATTTTTTCTAAATATTTATTTTTTACATTTTAATTTTATATATATATATTTTTTTTGAGTAAATCACAATATCTAAATAAATAAAATTTTCAATTACAATAATAACATTGCAATGTATATCTACTTACTTTGATAGATGTTCAAATAATTTTAAAATTACTTATAAATAAATATTTTTCATTTTTATTTATAGATTTTCATTTTCACATATATTTTTATACATTTCTTCTAATAAATTTATATACTAATATTGAATCTTATAAATTTACATATTAATATTTAATTTTTATTATAATTAGATATAAAATTAAGAATTTATTTTATATATATAAACATTAAACATAAACACTAATATATACATTGAATCTACAATAATAATATATATATTCAATATGAAGTGAACTACTTCTTTTCAGCTTCAACCTCAAATTACCAAATACATTGAATCTACAATATATATATTGTAGATATGAAGTCAACCACTTCTTTTCACCTTCAACCTCAAACACATGCATTATAAACAAGGTGGGATAAACATTTCATATGACCGTTTCAAGGGTGGAGATGATAAGATTCCAACTACTTGATTTTCATAAAGTAACATTTTTTTTTTGTTTAAACTGTAATTTAATTCGTCCTCCACTTGTATTTAGGGATCAAATTGTCTGCTCTCATCTTTCACACATTATAATTTGGAATCCAACGTCAAATGGATAAGAACTGTGGGCAAGCCAACGTCACTTCCGACATGGCTGACTGTAAATTTGGCACACATTTATAGGAATCCACATTCTGGTTTTTATAATGGATGGAAGAATGATGTGTTTATGAGTGGATGTTATCACTATAATTGTATGATAGTTTTATTCCCAAATAACTTTCACTCTCAATTCCTCCCATGAAATTTGAACCAATAACAAATAACTCCCACTCTCAACTCTTCTCGTGAGATTTGAACCAATAACCTGTTATTAGTACCTTTATTTTTTTATATAAATAAAATTGTCATCACATATTTATATATTTGGCGTTGGCGTAACTATAACAGTACCTTTATTTCTTTATATAAGTAAAGTTGTCATCACATATTTATATATTTGGCGTAACTGATAACACAGTACCTTAATATAAATAAAGTTGTCATCGCATATTGGGCGTACTTTGCATAGTACAGATATATGAGATTGTTATATTGTATTTTTCAAGTGTATAAGATATAATAAAAAATAAAAATAAAAAAAATAATTGATAGACAGCTATGGAAGTTTGGCTCCAAGACTTGTTTCTGAAACTCAAGTAAGACTCGAATATGGTCCATCCTGTCAACGCTGCGATAAGCTTTCAATGGCCCTTTGCTATCACCAATACCAGACTCGGTTTTCACATGGTATGTGATTACTATATATCCTATCGACAAGATCGCCTCTCTAAGGGTTCCTTTTTAATTTTCTTGCATACATTGTGATTCTTAGTGTTCAAAAATAAAAGTATAACATTAAAAAGGATTTGGTATACCAAGTTGTGTTAATCGCACATAATTTATTTCTAATTTCATTGGACTGTAATTTGGTTCTGGTGTTAATTTCATTGGATCTTTCATTGCACTGTAATTTGGTGTTGGTGTTACTTTTCTTATTTATATTAAAATAATAATAATAATAATAAAATTATATATTAAATTATTAAAAAAAATATTCTTCCTTAATACTTTATATATTAGATGTTATATTGTTTTTAAATCAGGGATTAAATTTGAAGAGAAGAATTATATTTCAAATTGAAGGGTTAATTTTATTGTAACCCTTCAAGTTAAAATAAATTATTCTTTTCTTGTGAAAATAATAAAAATTAAAATTTCACCCAATAAAATTTTTAACTCTTAACTTATGTACAGTTTATATTTTATTAAGTTTTATTTAATACAGAAAAGTATAATAAAATTTATATAAATTTAATTTTTTATATCATGATGAAAATAATAATAATGAAATGAATTTATTTTCTCAATAACTTAATTATTGTTTGTTTTAATTAAAACTAATAATTGCATACATGTTTGCGCTAGTAACTACTATTAAAATAAAATAAAAATAAAAATTTTATTCACAACCACAATTTTTTTTTTTTATAATTATTTCTAAAAAACTGAAATAAATTTTAAAATGAAACTCATTACAAAATTAAAATACAAAACTAATAATTGCATGCATGTTTGTGCTAGTAACTACTATTAAAATAAAATAAAAATAAAAGTTTTATTCACAACCACAAAAATTCTATTTTTTTTTTTTTTTATAATTATTTCTAAAAAACTGAAATAAATTTTGAAATAAAACTCATTACAAAATTACAATACAATTCTTTAAAGTGGTTTGTTCTTTGCATTTAATAGCTTTAAAAAGATTTGAATAGAATTGAAAAATAATTTAAAATAAATTATTGAGCTCAAAGACCCTTTCTAGAGTCCACTATGAGGAAGATGTGTTTTGCGGTTTTCTACAACCCACTACTAGGGAGATGTGTAATTATTTTGGGTGCTCAACATGGAGTTGACAAATGAAATTTAAAAAAATATTAATAACAAAAAAACTTATTTCATAGTAGGCCATAAATAAAATATTTCAATATCCATCTTAAGTAAAATAATTTTATATCAACTCTATAAAAAGATAGAGTAATTGAAAGTAAAAAAAATCTAATTTCGTTAATATTCTTATGAGGGAGATGTGTAATTCTGTGTAATTCCTTCAACACTTAATATGGAGTTAAAACGTGTCCTTTAATATATATATATATATATATATATATTATGATGATGATGATGATGATGATGATGATGATGATGATGATGATGATGATTGAATTGGTCTATTAGACCTTACTAGGGTAAAGGATTACTTTCTATTCTTTAGAATTTTGTTTATGTGCTCTAAAAGCATTAAGAGAAGCTTTCCAATAGCATCATAGTTTTGATGAGTTAAAAGGTTAGGAAGGTTGGTAATGTGACAAATATTTTGAAATTGAGATTTAATTTGGGTATAGGCTAGACAATCTAAGAGAAAGTGCTTTTCATCTTCAACCTTCTTAGTGTCAAAAATGTGAAACACTCTTTCATCCCATGGTGTTTTAGGAATTGAAGAACTCCAAGTTTCACTATGGAGCTCGTGAGAATTTGTTCTTATCTTAGCAAGGCTTATTTTTTCTTTAAACTTGTCAAAACAGAGAGATAATTTTGATCTTCTAGATTAGGGTTGATTACATCCTTATAATACCTTAATTTTCTTTTTTCTTCTAAATCTTTATCGCACCACATTTTCTCCTTAAATTTTGATTTCTTGATATTTTTAATAGTATCCTTATTCTGTAAAATGGTGCTTTCCATGATTCCCCAATAGCTTAGCCAGGTGTGGGCATCTTTATGCTATCCTCACTTGAGTCAAAGGTAGTTATGACTAGATTTTGAAGCAATTTTAGGAAGCCTCTTGTCTTCCATGTTGTTTAACTTGTTCTTATACATTAGGTATCTATTCATAATTGTGCTCTCAATGGGGGAAAGGCTTGCCTCTAAGAGGAGGATGGGATAGGGCATATTTCCTTTAATTTTGAGATGATAGGTTATTAAATTCTCTTGGATTTGCTCTATCTTTTTCCAAGATTCACGAGAGATATTGCATCCCCAAACTTCACAACCATATAAAATAACAAGTATAACAAGAGTATCTGATCCAAAAAGATCTTTTAATGATTGTGGTTGAGTTTTTAATTGCATGTGATTATTAACCATTTAAGAAGCTAATGAAAGAGGGTGAAGATGAGAGAATATATCACAGCTATAATACAAAATACAGATTTGAACTGAAGCAATAAGAACAACAAACCATAACAAGAGAAGTGATAACGGAGTTTGGCACAAAATTGCCTACGTCTCCGGGCCTTTGTCTCAGTGGGGGAGGCTTCTTTATTTCTGTTTTGTTATCACCCCATAAATTATGGGAATCAACTTATGACTTGGATGTTATTGATATTATCTGTATCTAGTGTTCCTATTGGAAATTGATTTTTCATTTTGCAAAAAGAAAAGAAAAAGAAAAAAGAAAAGAAAAGAGGGCAAAAAGAATTGAAACAAAAGCCCCATGCAATAACAGTGACCTAGTCATACCTTTCAAGCATGACTAAGTCCTTTTAATTTTTTAATGTTGATAGGTTAGTGAATACATCTGACCAGACCATCTAATCCTGGTCAGATAGCCCCTAGGTTAGAATTAGTGAATACATCTGACCAGACCATCTAATCCTGGTCAGATAGCCCTTAGGAAAAATAATATATTAACCCAACTGTTTAATCTGGGTTAATTGTCTTGTGAGAGTAGGATAGAATGTAGATTGATTGCTTTGCTTGCCTCGCCCAAGTAAAACCAGATTGATAAAGATGTTACCCTATGACTCCAATGCCCAAGTGTAATTGAAATGATGTCCCCTTGGTGGTGTTCATGAGAAAAATCGGAGAAAAACCCATAAAACAAGCCTATCCTAAGTTTTTCCCCCAATATATGTCACCCCGCTCCTGCTTTATGCCTCGAACAGTTTTCAATGGTTCAGATCACAGCGCTTGGATCAACGGTTCATATAGCATTCTGGACCCCCCGTCCGTTCTACATTTAATCAAAAGGGGGGGGTCCGGAATCGATGGTAATGCTTGCGCAGATCTGGACGGCCCAGAACAGGGCGCGCGAATCCACGGCTCATATTGGATTCCGGACCCCCCCGCCCGTTCTGCCTTTAATGGAGGGGGGGTCTGGAATTGGTTATAAATCGGGCGTAGATCTGGACGG
>JASDQU011025747.1:21836-33220 GCA_032191745.1 Picea mariana
CCCCCCCGGGTGTTCTGCTTTTAACCAAAGGGGGGGGTCCGAAATGAATATTCTTTGAGGTGGGCCCCCTTTACAGGTGGCATTGTCTTATTGGTGCAGAAGTCCCATCCTTCACATGCTGCTTGACATCCCATCACCCCTGGACGTCATCCTCCACTAAGCCCACTCGACCCACTTGCTACTGGGGACGGGTCACTTCCCATAACCTTCGGCAGTCCAGGTTGTCAGTCTCATAACTCCCTTCACTCATGAACAATCCCCTTTGGCGACTTTCGCCCCCAATCACCAACCTCCACGTCAGTCGTCCGTATACTTTGGTTACTGTCACCTGCCATATCACCCCAAGTGGCCCGTTGTCCATTAATAACTGGATAATATGCCCGTTGTCATGCTGACCGTTTTCTCGCGTCCAACCGACCCAGTTTCGAATAAAAATACCGTTGTGCCCATTTTCACTCGCTATTCATCCCTCGCGCCAGAACCATCCATCGCACCAGAGAACGTATCTATCGTCTTCACATTGCTTCCCCGTCGTTTTCCTCCACCCCCAGTAGACCCCACTAACGTTGTTTGTTGCAGGTACAGTTGCTGAGATGGCGTCCAAAACAAAGCCAAATGAAGAAGAAGAGAATCTGTTCGTTCCTCCTCCGGTGGACCTGGATAAAACTCCCCTGGTCGATAAGGACCGTTTGATAGCCGATACCATTTACAGTTTTGACTTCTCAGATCTCCAGTCGTGGCTCCAGGAAGTTTTCCTGGATCAGAGTGACGAAATTGGACTCTGGGAGTCCAATTTGCCCCTATATCTGTTCCCCCAAATCCACCATTTCCCAGAATTTGCACTCAAGTGCCAAGCTCACTATGTCCCCGACCAGAGAGCCATTTTTTCTTCATCTGGGGATGCCCTCTTCTTCATCACCCCAGAGGATATCGACCAGATGATGCAGATAACCTGCCCGGAATTTGCGTCCCCATTCAACCTGGAAATCCTCACTAAGCTTTATCAAAAGATGACTTTCACGTAGAGAGCTCAGATAGTCGAGCTTTTCCTCCCCACTTCCGCTCCGCTCCCGACCACAAATCCCCTGTACCCTTCTTCTTTGTTTTCCACCAAAGGAAATCAGATTATTTCCTCTCTGTGTGCCCTGCTTGGGTATTATTCGGATAAATGGGTAGATGAACCCATCCTGGTTTTCCTTTCTATCTTCTCTAACGACGAACAACCGACCACACAGTTCGATTACAACACTTTCCTAGCCAATAACATTCATGAACAATTGGTTAATTTTACCACAGAAGGTATGTTCAGGTATTCATCCATTCTGGCCTACATGTTCATCTACTTCCAAGCAGACAAGTTCAATTTATCCATGCAGAAGATGGACGCCGACGGGAAACCACAGCCAGTCACAGCGTGGACTTCTCTTCTGAAAAACAATTCTGTCGAATATGACTTCACGGTGTTCATCGATCAGTTTTACCACCCTGTGGTAAGTATGTTGAGTGGCATGCCTAAGCCACGAGTAAATGACGAAGTCCGGAGAATTCTGCACCTCTCGGACACTGCGAAGACAGAAGACTGGTACTTGTACCAGAATCATTCCGAGATCCGAGTTTATGGGTGCGATTTGGCACCATACAAGCTTCCGAGATATATACCGGTAAGAATTTTCGCACTGGAATATATTAGACAAATTATGAATTCTGATGATATTCACTTCGTGTCCCTTAAAAAGAAGCAACAATTGCGGATTAAAGGGCAGATAGGCTCTTTCATCTGCAATAGCAGAGGCGCGGGCGACGAAGCAGACAAACTGTAAAGGGAAATTTTTTTTTTGACAAGTTTCACCTGGCAGTATGATCCCTGGGGAATCATTTCTGAGATGAGGGTAAAAAATAAGAACACCCCATATGCGCATGAGCCCAGGCTGAAAATTGAGAGATTTTCTAATCAGACAGAATGGGAGCCTGATACGTTGGAGGACGTGGAACCAACTGTCAGGATGGAAAGGCAGGTACCCTCAACAAGCGCACCACCCACTGCCACACCTCAGAATCCCAAAGAAAAGAGGCCCCGACATGAATCATCTTCCCCGGTAGCAGAGGTGTCATCGGAGGAATTTAAAATGCACGCCAAAAAGCCGAGGACAGTTCCAACTACAGGTATGACATTGGAGCAAGAGATCACGACCACCACAGTGACCACCACAGGGGCTAAGCAACTCAGTTTTTATTTCGGCTCCAGTCAGCTTAAAGAAGTGGCGAAAGCATTAAAATCCTCAGATTCTCCCTTGGATACTCCGCCAAGCAAGACTGGGCCCAAGTTGGGCATTTTTGAAAAATATGACACGATCAAAAAGAAGAACTAGTCGCTCACCAACAACACTTATGCACAGTTCCAGAAGCAGTCATCCACGACCCAACATAGACTTCTATTAGCATTTGATACAGAGAAGGGTAGGATGCATATGGCATTCCTCCAAGCACAAGTGCCTGATCCAAAGGTGATATCTGATTACAAGAGGGCCACGTTTGAGTTCCAAGCAAAAGATGTGCATCCGGCAGATCAAATGGATCTGCATAAGAAAACAGGGGAAATGATTTCCCACACTTTAGCCCGCGTTGCAACTTCTGCGTCAAAGTTTCGGACAGCATTGAGTAATGCCCAGACCCAACTGAAGCTAGAAAAAATGTCTTCCTTCGTGAAGGACAACAGGATAAAGACTCTGGAGGAGTTGGTCCTCAAGATCGGTTATGACCCGGCGAACGTCAAGGTTGCCGAAGAAATGATTAAAAAGAAAAATGCTGACATTGCCTCACTGAGAAAGCAACTAAAGCTCCCTCCAACAGAGGATCCACAGACAAAAGAAATAGCTGAAAAGGAAAGTGAAAAGGATGAGATGCTGAAATTACTCATAGAGTAGAATGTGCAGTTAAAGGAGATGGAGGCAGAGATGGAGAGACTGCTCAAGGAGAAAGAGCAAACAAAGCCAATGGAAGGAATTCCATTGAGTGCTATCCCAATTTCCGGATTAAGAACAGCGACAGGGACAGCCATTCCATCTGCTACATCAGTGCCCCTACCAGAGGGAGCAACAGACTTGGCTAAATCTATGGAAAGAATGAACCTGCAAGAGTTTGAAATCAGTAGGCTCAAGAAAGAAGTGGAAAATCTCCAAGAGCTAAAGACTTCTTTCCAGACAAGTCTAGCCAAAGAAAAACAAGTGAATGAGCAAATGAAGAAGGAGTTGCAGCAACTCCAAACGCAGACAATGGCAGGGAAAACTTTGGCAGAGGTGAAAGAGATAGTGTGGACTGATATTTCCAAGTCTATAAACGAAATTTGGCCAATGGTTCAAATTATTTTTGAACAAAACGATTTGCTTGAGAGGAGAAAGCAGGCTTTGGAGAAAATCAGAAATGAGCTAGGAGACATGCCTACACAAGCCAATGAAATCATAAGATTCCTGAACTCCAAAACCAGAGAGGAACTCAAAGAATTGAAAATTGAAGACAGGACAGAAACCATATTGGAAGTAAAAAGAGTTCTGACCAAAAGAGGTCTCATGCTTCAGCTTAAGGAGAAGATCCAAGTCATGGATCAAGGAGTGCATAAGTTTTTCCACAAGATAGATGCTCTGCAAAGGAAGGGCCTGCCTGGTTTAAGGGTCATAAATGACAAGTTGATGGCACTCCCTGATTATAAGAAAAGGTTGGCCGAAGTGTCCAAGGACAGTTCTAAGTTCGCAGGAATACAGGGAAGCATCACAGGAAGAGCATTCATGGATGCCTTGCAGTTGGATATTAGTGTCCAGCATGAAATTAAGCACATTTTTTTCATCAAGCCTACATTCGCTAAGTACACAGAGATGGACGAAGTGTACCGGAGGTTGCTCAAAGTGACAGTGCCAGGTCATATCCGATGGGAAGAACTGTGCGATCTACTAGATTAGTAGATGAGCTGTCACTTCCAGTCAGTTGTCCTGTCAGCAGAGGTTGCGGAGGCACCTCGCCAATGACCTACCCCTGAAATTCAGTATACAGTTGTAATGAGTCATCAAAGCAGTTTTGATTAGTTAAGGTAGGTAGCCTAAAAATAGTATGAGCACGTCCTGATCAGTAATGACAGGAGCGTATGTATTTTGTTTTATAAATACTTCATTTTTCGATGTATTGAGAGTTGTTGATTTGCACACCCTACTGCTATCAAGATGTAACATTTTTGAAGAGATCCACCATTAATAAAGAAGAGGCATTTCACAGGATTCTTNATGTTCACTGGTGATGTGATTTTCTTAGTTAAATGTTTCCTTGCTCTGTAATCATCTTGTTTTCTATAACTAATCTTTAGGAATAACGTTATGTTGCAGGATTTATCTCCGATACCCTGTTTTCGATTCTAAAGATTTTAATGTTCATCTTCTCAATAGTTTCAATTAAGAGATTCTTAAGTGCTTGTTAATTGGAGTTATTTTCCTTATCTTTTCTTCTGTCCATCACTTTAATTATTAAAGATCCAATGAGGGTGTTATCTCGCCTTGTGAAAGATTTCTTCAGCGTTTCTGGTTGTATCTCAGATTCTATTAAGTACAGACCCCATAGCCCAATGGATGTGTAGTTTGTTTCAACCAACCTCAAAAACCCTTTACAACAAAAACCGACATTTTCTATAGCTAGCCTAATATCTTAATTCAAAACAAAGCTAAATTATATAGAGAGATCCCTCTCTGAAGCTGGAAGGGCTAGATCCCAGCTTTAAAAGTGGTTGGTTAAGGTTACCTTTGTAGATTTCTTCTTTTTTCAACCTCTAGGAAATTTACCAAGCGCTAACATGTTCAAAGCTCAAAAAGTACATCGCAGTAGTGCCATTAGGCTATAAGATTGATCTGGTCATGTTATTCCAGATCTCTAGAACCCAGCAGAAGAAACGACACACAAAACAGATGATTGGAGCTCCCAGAAATGGCCTACGTTTGCTTCTCAACAGTTTCCCTGCATAAAAATGGCTTTGGCTTGGCTTCCCTTCAACATAAATATGCTCTGAGTATTCTCTATGGCCTCAAACAGGCCTAGTTTTTATAGATCTGAAGTTGGTTATCCATCCCCAACTTCCTCCCAAAATCTGGGTTCAAAAAAAGCCCAATATCTCCCAATAATGGCCAAAATCTTCAATAACAAGCATAAAAATCAATATAAAATCCAAAACTATGATATAAAAACCCATTTTCTGCAATAATAAAAGGTCCTAGCCCCCTAGACTGCCACGCGCCCCCTATTAATGGTCATATGGTTTATTTGGTAATGGGTTCACGCCCTTATTTTAAGCCTTGGGTCATGGTCTTGGCCCCGAATATTTTGGCGGATGGGTGCTTACCATGCGCGTTGGTGGTTGTATATACAACGCCCACGCTCCTATGTTTATATGCAACAACAAAAACCGTGGGCTGGGGCTTAGCCCCAACCCCCTTCTGCCCAAACACTAAACAAAATGCACTTTATTTTCAATTAAAGAGGGGTCAATAATAACAAGGAATGTGTTGGCGCATTGGCATTTGGTCAAGCTCCCAAAGCATAGGCTGTCCATTGAAGGTCGCGAGTTTGAATCCTTCGAACACCAAAAATCTTTTACACCGTCAACCAGTGATAGGGTGCCATGTGGCAGCCCACGTCTGGGCCACGTGGCACCTCTTCATTGGCGTGAAAAAATGCCGCTTGTCATCCTCTGAGTGGATCTGTCTTGTGCCTAGTCAAACTGCCCAGCCACCCTGTTGCTATGCTGCCATGTGTCACTTTGCTGATGTCAGCATGATGACATCAGCAGGACGTCATGTTGACATCATCATTGACTTTTGCCAGTTGACCTGTTGACTTTTTAGTTGTTTGGGAAAATGGTTAGAGTGTGATAACTCTCACATACAACGTTTGTTTGAGAAAGTAAATATATGGCTGGAATCAGCGCGGTGATCCAGTCGCAATGGAATTGGTTTCGTCAGATTCTGAGAACTTCCATTTTTGAGCCTTTTTGAGCCCTGTCAGGCTCTTGGATCCGATTCTGGATCAATATCAAAGAGGAGTTTATTCTTATCACATATCCAAAGATTGACTGATTTAAAATTGTTTTCAAGCCCATAACAAGCTTTCCATCCCCCAATAATCCTTTTTTCAATGCTATAATTCTATTTGAGCTTGTGGTGAATATTGATTCCAAGATATTGGTATCAAGTTACTTCCTCTAAGTTGTTGTAATCATATACGAAGGTATCATAAGTGATCTTATTGGATTTAATGATCATGACTTTAGTTTTATTAGTATTAACAATCATACCCATATTGGAGAAAAAATCCTTGAGTATTCTTAGTTGGTTTTCGAGATCGTGGGGACTCCTCGCCATAAGAACATGTTGTACCCGCACAACAACCTCCCAATTTTCTTATATTAGCCTTTATCCAAGACAATAAATTGCCCCCCCCACCTTGATTTCTTCCAAATGGAATTCTCGCACTCTCTCCCTCGTGCAAGTAGCTATGCCCAAGTTCTCCTCACCGTACCTCGCCTTATCATTTCCAGTTCCTCCTCATATCACTAATACCCAATGATTTTCACTTCGGTGAGTCCCCTCTTCTTGCGCTCATACATAGCATACCGACGCACACATCCTTCTTCCACCTTTGCACTGATGTGCCATTGATTTATTTTCCTATACATAGGCGACCATCCTTCAAACTTGATTGACGTGCATGCACGCCTCTGCTAAAATTCACTGCTGCACATCTTCCTCACCGACGAAGTACACGTGATCAATGTCGGCACATCGATGATGTTCACGTGATCATCTTCATTGCGCGCACGTCTTTCACCAAATTTCTCCAATGCATCACATATCAACGACACTCCATCTCTTTTGCTTCGTTACATTACCTACCGACGAGGTTCACCTCTTCTTTGCTAACACGCTACCTATCAACAAGTTTCCCTCTCGTGTCGCCAATGCGTCAACATAAAGACATCGACCACTTTTCATCACTAAGCATGTATACAACGATATTCTACCTCTCACCGACGCTAATCAGGTCAACATGACCTACCTTCGTTCTAAGGCATATTTCATTCCCCTCCCAACTCGAACACTTCTTGCCACACTTGTCGATCAGTCTCCTAAATATTTATGGTGACTAAGCTCTTCACGCCTAATTAAAACGCCAGTCATTGATCACCTACTGTATCTCACCTTCTTCATATTACACTCATGATAGTTTGCGGTGTCATCGGTAGCTTTCATCGCGCACATAGTCCCAACTTGATTAGTTTGCATTTCTTGATTTTATGATTTATTTTGGATTGTGAAAGCGTCATCTAGCGTCTGATGAGTTAACCATAACACCTGTTGGTATTGCACCGACTCTGAGATACACTTTGAAATAAATTTAATAAAACATAATACATAATACATAGCCAAACAAAATAGAATAAAATAAAAATAAAACATAATACATAAGGAGAAACCCTAGATGTTGGTGAAAATATGAGGCATTTAAAGGAAGCCTTTAATAAGATAGAAACTGGAAAATTGGACCTCGGTTTTCCGAAGCTTGTTGGAAATGCGACATATGTGCTTAGAAAAAGAAAATAAATCCAAAATTTTGATGATCGTATACATGAAATCATTGTTGGTGCAATTTTTGGAATGATCCACAAGCCCTATGTTTATGTTTTAAGGGATCTCCTGTGTATGATCATTGTAATGAAGATCAGGATGGAATAGCGAGGAGATATCGTTTACACTCTAAGTCTACACAAGACTATAGTAATAAATATGGGTTATATGGTGATGAGCCTTCTAGAATCCATGTCAAAAGTGATGAAGGAAAGAGAATGATGGAAGAATTGAGATCACCAAGTTCCTTTGTAGATAGCATAGCTGAAACTTTGAATTCTAGCGGTGATATATCTTATACCGAATTGGAAACCATACCAGGTCTAAGTAATGATTGCCCTGATCACATCTCGAGTTATGATAGATACAACCAAATTGTTTCAAAATGTGTTTCCATATAGAGGACTATCATGTTGTGTAATAGAAACAAAAGTATGTAAGAGATTTTCTCGATAAAGTGGACCTCTGCTTCAAAAAATGTGATGAAAATATATACAAGTTCGAGGATCCTATAGAAACAATGATGGCACAGAAGCCGTGAACCACTATTGGTATGATTTTTCATATTTTGAAAGGATAACGAAACATTTCCCTGTACTCCTTGAAGCATAAGTGTTTGATCGAGGTATGGGAGAGCATTACATTGGTGTCATCGTTTCAATAGATTTTTGGCATAATATAAATAAGGGGATGTTGAAATATGAAAAGATTAATGAAAGAAGGCTTTAATCAAGCTTGGTACTCTCATAACAAATGTTTCCCTTTTTTTTCAAAACTACCATGACCAAACCTTCATGAAACCTTCACACAACGAAGTCAACATGCAACACACCTATGACGAGAATACAAGCTAATTTCAAGTATCAGAATGATCACTGGCAAGTCCATATCACTCGAACCAGTGGCCTACCAACAAAAAAAATCACCCTATCCTTGTCAATGCCCCTAACAACATAGTTAGTCGTGTGATCTCCATCTATGAACGAGAATAGTTCCCAAGATAGGCGCTGATTCACACCCGACGAAATTCATGACTTGGCCTCCCACACAAATTGGAGGAGTTCGTTCAAACTCATGGTGGTAACTTTTGACTCGGGTGTCTGTTTCACACATTATTTATATGGTTGGAAAGGTCTTTCTGAGTTCTACAACTTTCTAGTTATATGTTTTAATAAATTACTAACATATTTCCTTAATGTTTTAATATAAATATATGGTATCTTGTTGGCAGCCCCATAGAACACAATGCCTCAATTATGAGTAGAAGAACCAATAATTTAATCTAGGGAAGTTTAATTGATATTTCAATCATTTAATGCCTCATATCAATTATGAGTAGAAGAACCAGGAATTTAATCCAGGGAAGTTTACTTGATATTTCCATCATTTAATGCCTCATTTATTTGCATTCAAATAATTAATCTTTATATTTTATTTGGATTTACTCTCATCTATTGTATGTTGAATGTTGCCAGGTATTGAGCGAAGGAGGGTTGCACTCACCATTCTCGCGATGAAATCTACAACTAAAGATGATGAAGGAGAAATAAAGAAAGATGTAGAAGTGATGGAGTAGGAGAGAAGAAAATCTCAAGCAAATTGATGAATAAGAGATCTAGAAACTCTATGATCGACTGTCAAAATCAGATGACGAAGATGCCCCCATACCCAAGGCCAATATTCATGATGCATAAGGCACATATGGTTGAAATCCATGACGACCCACCAACTCTAGGAGACAAATTCAGAATGTAACCATTTCCTTATTACTCATCATCACAAAGAGGATGAGGAAAAACGTTGGAAGATGAAAGGTCACAAAGCGAGACGAAAGGCCAAAGGTCTAATTGAACCTCAATAAATACTAGAATAAAGAAAGGGATTCTGGATCTTCAAACATTGTACACTTCTGAACTACTTTGGTAATACAATGTCAACTAAAATTGGAGAGTTGTCCTTAGAGTTTTCATGTACTATTGCTGAAACAATTAATACGGAGAAGCCCTAGGGCCAACTTTTGATAGAGAGGACTCGCATGTTTCGTTGTTTTGCTGCGAACTATTTCAAGAAGAATGTTTATTGTTCACATGGGCTGTAAGAGCATGCTTGTTTATGGAGTATTCTAATGCAATATACGTCTTCTTGCAGTTTTGTTACTCTTTCTTATATTATGTGTCCTGAGCGAATGAGTTGTGAATGTATGCAAAAACGTGACTTAGACTATTCTGGTTATAGACTTGTATGCATGTGTTTCTAACGGTGTGCCTTCATGATAGCTTCATGATTGGAGTTTACATATAGTTTAGTTTCATTACAACTCATTCTATTACTATAGTTCTCTCCTAGATGGGATAGGGTAGATTAAGATTATATTGGATCCTGTTGGCACAGGGGTAGACCCAGGGTTCAACGCTACAACAACGCACCAACAAAACCCTAACTACCTGCCCTTTCAACAACACCGATGAAGCAGATGAAGTCTCACTCGAGGTAGAGGTAGGGGTGGTTGCAAGACTCAGATGTCTACAACCTTAGCTGGGACACAAATCTGTGATTGTAAAACCTTAACAGAGCACTTAGTAATTACAGTTCGTTAATATTTAGCCTTAGTTCACAATGCAACTAAACCCTAACAACATATCAACACAACATTCACACAGATCCAATAGATTCAAGCACTAAGCATACCAACAGAGATTAGATCTAGCATTCGTTCACATTATTTAGCACTAAGCTATCATATCAAATTCATCTATCATCTAACAACGCACTAAGAATTGAATCACACAAATAAGAGAGAAATCATAAAGCAAAAAGCATTCATAACACAGGATATATGTGGTTCACTCCCTCCCTGGGGCTACGTCCACCAACTCTTTGTCTTCTTTATTATCTTCTTTCAATCTTCTTACATGCACAAAGCCTCCAAATCAACTTTGCAGAGGACAGGAGATCTGTGCACCTCGCCTGATCCTCTTGCCTGAGTAGATCTAGGCATAGAGCCTTACACATTCTTTTACAATCGCTTGCACTTAGCCTTGCAAGTCTCACACAGTGCACACAAAGCCAATTCACACAAATCTACTTTTTCACTTAGCAACAATGGCTCACACTGACTAGTCACTACTTCTTACATTGCCTAGACTTCTATTTATTCATTACAAAATAGGCCTAAGAATGGGTGAACCCATGAGCCGACATCCCCATACCCATTACATAATCCAAAAATCCAAAAAGCCCTAAAAAGGGAACGAGATCCCGCGATCTCCACTTCAACTTGTGCTCCACCTTTGACAACCTGTCGAAGTCCCAAAATGGTCAATAATGACCAAGGGTCCTCAAAACTTGGTCAAGGGCCAACATGCCCCCAACACTCACCTGTGACTCATCCCGAGTCACTCTAATCTGGGTAGCTCTACCTCAAAAGCCTCAATCTTGGCTCGAGCCGCTTCGACCTGTTACTATGCCACGACCTCCTGCTCAGCGAACTCTTGGATTACTGCTTCATTGATAGGTCCCTCTAAGAATTGTTCAACTGCAATGACGACTTGCTCTAGTTCTTCTTCTCGGCCTTCAATCTCTGTGAATAATTGGTAAGCCTTGTCCTGTATTGGTTGGAGCCTCCAAGTTACTTCCATGACTCTTCTCTAAATGATGTGGGCCTGCTGCTGGGCAGTGCGTTGTTCTTGGGATCACTTCATCCTCTCAATGGCTGATAGAGGTTTCAAT
>JASDQU011025748.1:0-19712 GCA_032191745.1 Picea mariana
GTGGAGGGGATTTACATTCTGGCATCTCAGTGGAGTTCTGGAGCAGATCTGGCAGTTTCAGAGGGGGCGCACCATTCATTTCTCCTTCTGGCAGTTTGAGCTTGGATAGTTTCTTCTTCCTGGAGTTGCTATTGTACCAGGTTCTTATTGTATTGTATTTACTGTAAAAGATTATGGCTCTACCTCATATATACATCATATCTCAAAACTGGTTTTCCCCGGGGGGGTTTTATCCAGGGTCATGTGACCAAAAATACCTGTGTCTACACATGCATTTTAGTTGCTGTTAGAAGCTCTTATTTCTATCCATATTTCAGCATAAAAGATAGTTTAGGTGTGTTGTTATTGTTTGGAAAGCATGTATGTATTTTTCCTAACATGAAACTACTTGCTAGAGCACCCAAACCGAGATAACAACCATAACATATCAGCTAAACCAAAAACTACAGTTGGCTGTTATAAAACAGCAGAATTAAAATTTATGACAGCAGAAAAACTTAGTGTCTTAGCTTGGTCAAAGACAGACCAAGAAGACTGCTGATAGGACCTGGAATTTTCTACAATTAGGACTTGTAGCGTGGTCTTTCTTACGTCATGCGAAGTGGCTAGGTGTGATTGGGACCATGGCGTAGCCTTGCCTAAGCCATGTGAAGTGGCTAGGTGTGATTGGGACCATGGCGTAGCCTTGCCTAAGCCATGTGAAGTGGCTAGGTGTGAATGAGGCTATGGTGGTAGTCTTGCCCATACCATGTGAAGTGGATGGGTGTGATTGGGACTACTAGGAGAGGAGAAGCATCATAGATACTTGCAGCGTAGTCTTGATACTATAGTGGTAGTCTTTCCCATGCCACGTGAAGTGGATGGGTGTGATTAGAACTACTAGAGGAGAACATCATGGAAGAATACCTCCCTCGCTAAGAGGGCGTGTTGATGTTTTGTAACAGCGAGAGGTATTCCCTCCTGGACAACTTTTCTTAGAGAGGAAGATTCCAAGAAGTCAAAGGAAGACCATTGAATAGTTGAAGAATACCCCAGAAGAGAAGTCCGCCCCACAGGAAAATAATAAAGTGAGAATAGAATTTCCAGGAAGAGAAGTCGACCCTATTGAAGTGACTTGAAGACTATAAATAAAGGGAGATGCCTTGCCATTTGACACACACTCACACAACTCTCTCACTTAAGAAAGGAAGGCGCAAGTCTGAGGCAAGGAAGAAGACGCAGCTACTACAGTTTCTAAAGTTTCTATATTGGGAAGTTCGATGGAAGAGGCCGAGTACTCTAGCACTCTCGCTAGGGTTGCTACACATCATATTTCAGGGTTTTGCTTAGTTGTCTACCCTCGCTAGGGTTTGACAGGAAGACGAGATAAGTACTTGTTATTAGGGTTTCTTCAATGATGGTTTTGCTCTTGTGAATAGAGCTTGTTCATGGTTGTATTGTGTTACTAGAAATATTCTCTCTAAGAAAAGTTGGTTGGGTTTTTCCTCAAGTTGGGGGTTTTCCCAGGACAAATCTTTGTGTCTTCTTGTGCTTGTCTATCTGCTTCTAGATCCTGCTTATATTTTCAGTATATGGTTGTTGAATGTTAAAAGAAGATCAAAGTACTCTGGAAAATCTATTGCTACTGAAAATTTAAGAGAATCTAACATTAGATGACATGGAAATTAGGGTTTTGATGGATGAAAGAAGTTTTGACTCTTGAGTGKGTTCTCTTTYCATCTTGTGGTTTTGTTTAAATYATGCATTTYTAGATCGATGTYCTCAAGTGGTAATTCTTCATCTTATCGGATCATTTTTTAACAAACYCTTCTTGWTAAAATCCTTGGAAGGTTTACTAGTGGARGAACCTTCCCYTRTACCAACCCCCAACATTTTAGGAGGATGGCCTAGGGTTAGTAGTAGACAACCTCTAAGCCTCACCCTAAAATTATCCACTTAATTCTCTCAGAGGACCTCTTTTTGACCCCATATGCCCAAAATAATAGGCACTAGTCTTTTTCTCTATAACAGATATTTGCTGAAATTTACTACTTTAGGGTTAGGGTTAGGGTTTATTTGCTGCAAAACTACATTTCAGCCATAGAAACCAAGACACCTAAGGTGTTTAGGCATACTATTGACCTAAACTCATTGTTGGAAACCCTAAATTAATTTTCTGAAGTGTTATTGCAGTCATCTAAGGCAAAACATCTAGAGTTTTAGGGCTGATTTCATTGCTGATTTTTCTGATTTTGTTGGCAAATAAAAGCCTAATTTAACCTAGTATTTAGCCCTATAATTTACTGGATTATTTCATGATCAAAGGGCTACCTTTTTACTGCTGAAAATTGACTACTTTATTGCTGTCATAAATTTACTACTGCTGAAAATTGATTGTTATACTACTGCTATAAATTTAATACTGCTAAAAATTCTACGTTTAACTGCTGAAATAATCTCTATACTATTAAAGATCATTTATTTTGCTGCTGTAATTATTTTCTTACTGCTGATATCTCCAATATTTCTTCCAAGTTTTACCTCATCCTTAGACCTTTTCCTTATTTCTAGTGTTTGGGAACCCTACTAAACTCATATTTGATTTGGAAAGCCTCTCTTCTAGGCTTGAATCCTTTAAACTATGTTGTCATCCTTACACACACTTGCAAACATGGACTAAGTCTCAATCCACTTAGTGTGTCCTCGGAGACACAATGTCTAAGTTCAAGCCCACTGTCACCTCGACTTGAACTTCTTCCGTCTAAGCTTACTCCTAGGGAAGCCGGAAATAGAGATATGTAGAGTGGACGTGCCTGTGGATGAGCACAGGTGAACGTATGTAGATCTAGTTCTTCTATGTAATGCAGTGAGCCAGAGCTATGACATCCCTATGGATGTACCCCTAGTGGGTGTATCAGATCCTTTGCTATATGTTGTTCAAGAGTCAGACCTACCTGTAACCCTAATTGTTGTGTAAAGGGTACAGGTCGGCCCTACCTTATTGTGTTTAATAATAAATGTAAAAGATAATTAATCTGGATAATATTAATTATAATAATAATAATTATATTATGTCTTAAGAGAGGTCGGCCCTGTTGTGCCAATATACACTTCAGTTGATAGGACAAGTCTAATATAAGTAAAGGGAAATTTCCCATTGTAGAAACAAATCTTTCTCTGGAGTTTGGAAATTTTAGCAAGTACACTTCTTTGGCAGAAGGTATGCACCTCTCTTGGGCGCTAGAGTTCTAGGGTTTGAGCACCCTCTTGTGTGCTAGGTCTTTCTTGGTGGAAAAGGTCTTTCTCTCGAAGATTATAACAAAGGATTTGGCTGGGTTTTCTTCCCTTGTTGAGAAGGGTTTCCCAGGATACATTTTGTGTTCTTGTGCATGGTGCTTCTTCTTGTGATCTTGGTTGTTGCAGCATTTATAGTTATGCTTAAATGTTAAAATGGGATGAACTTCATGCTTAACCTAATGCTTATGAAAAATCAACACAAATTTGTGTGAATCTTTTTGAGAATCCAGTCTTTCACGACAAGTCAAAGCATATAGAGATCAAATACCATTTCATCCAAGACATGGTGTAGAAAGGAGCAGTGGAACTCCAGTACATATCCACAGATGAGCAGATAGTAGACATTCTCACCAAGCCTCTGTCTAAAGTGAAGTATGAGTACTTCATAGACAAGCTTGGCGTGATGCAAAATGTCCACCCTCATTGAGAGGGAGTTGTTATGTTTCTCCTATAGCGGGTAGATACTCTCCCTCTGGATATAGGTTTCCCATATCAATCATGTGAAGTGACTGAGGAAGTAATGAGTAGCCTGGTACAAGTCTTGCCTAAGCCATGTGAAGTGGCTAGGTGTGATTAGGACTTGTAGCGTGGTCTTTCTTATGTCATGCGAAGTGGCTAGGTGTGATTGGGACCATGGCGTAGCCTTGCCTAAGCCATGTGAAGTGGCTAGGTGTGAATGAGGCTATGGTGGTAGTCTTGCCCATACCATGTGAAGTGGATGGGTGTGATTGGGACTGCTAGGAGAGGAGAAGCGTCATAGATACTTGCAACGTAGTCATGATACTATAGTGGTAGTCTTTCCCATGCCACGTGAAGTGGATGGGTGTGATTGGGACTACTAGAGGAGAACATCATGGAAGAATACCTCCCTCGCTAAGAGGGAGTGTTGATGTTTTGTAACAGTGAGAGGTATTCCCTCCTGGACAACTTTTCTTAGAGAGGAAGATTCCAAGAAGTCAAAGGAAGACCATTGAATAGTTGAAGAATACCCCAAAAGAGAAGTCCGCCCCACAGGAAAATAATAAAGTGAGAATAGAATTTCCAGGAAGAGAAGTCGACCCTAGTGAAGTGACTTGAAGACTATAAATAAAGGGAGATGCCTTGCCATTTGACACACACTCACACAACTCTCTCACTTAAGAAAGGAAGGCGCAAGTCTGAGGCAAGGAAGAAGACGCAGCTACTACAGTTTCTAGAGTTTCTATATTGGAAAGTTCGATGGAAGAGGCCGAGTACTCTAGCACTCTCGCTAGGGTTGCTACACATCATATTTCAGGGTTTTGCTCAGTTGTCTACCCTCGCTAGGGTTTCACATGAAGACGAGATAAGTACCTGTTATCAGGGTTTCTTCATTGATGGTTTTGCTCTTGTGAATAGAGCTTGTTCATCGTTGTATTGTGTTACTAGAAATATTCTCTCTAAGAAAAGTTGGTTGGGTTTTTCCTCAAGTTTGGGGTTTTCCCAGGACAAATCTTTGTGTCTTCTTGTGCTTGTCTATCTGCTTCTAGATCCTGCTTATATTTTCAGTATATGGTTGTTGAATGTTAAAAGAAGATCAAAGTACTCTGGAAAATCTATTGCTACTGAAAATTTAAGAGAATCTAACATTAGATGACATGGAAATTAGGGTTTTGATGGATGAAAGAAGTTTTGACTCTTGAGTGTGTTCTCTTTTCATCTTGTGGTTTTGTTTAAATCATGCATTTTTAGATCGATGTTCTCAAGTGGTAATTCTTCATCTTATCGGATCATTTTTTAACAAACCCTTCTTGATAAAATCCTTGGAAGGTTTACTAGTGGAGGAACCTTCCCTTGTACCAACCCCCAACATTTTAGGAGGATGGCCTAGGGTTAGTAGTAGACAACCTCTAAGCCTCACCCTAAAATTATCCACTTAATTCTCTCAGAGGACCTCTTTTTCACCCCATATGCCCAAAATAATAGGCACTAGTCTTTTTCTCTATAACAGATATTTGCTGAAATTTACTACTTTAGGGTTAGGGTTAGGGTTTATTTGCTGCAAAACTACATTTCGGCCATAGAAACCAAGACACCTAAGGTGTTTAGGCATACTATTGACCTAAACTCATTGTTGGAAACCCTAAATTAATTTTCTGAAGTGTTATTRCAGTCATCTAAGGCAAAACATCTARRGTTTTAGGGCTGATTTCATTGCTGATTTTTCTGATTTTGTTGGCAAATAAAAGCCTAATTTAACCTAGTATTTAGCCCTATAATTTACTGGATTATTTCATGATCAAAGGGCTACCTTTTTACTGCTGAAAATTGACTACTTTATTGCTGTCATAAATTTACTACTGCTGAAAATTGATTGTTATACTACTGCTATAAATTTAATACTGCTAAAAATTCTACGTTTAACTGCTGAAATAATCTCTATACTATTAAAGATCATTTATTTTGCTGCTGTAATTATTTTCTTACTGCTGATATCTCCAATATTTCTTCCAAGTTTTACCTCATCCTTAGACCTTTTCCTTATTTCTAGTGTTTGGGAACCCTACTAAACTCATATTTGATTTGGAAAGCCTCTCTTCTAGGCTTGAATCCTTTACACTATGTTGTCATCCTTACACACACTTGCAAACGTGGACTAAGTCTCAATCCACTTAGTGTGTCCTCGGAGACACAATGTCTAAGTTCAAGCCCACTGTCACCTCGACTTGAACTTCTTCCATCTAATTTTACTCCTAGGGAAGCCATGGGGGGTAKACCCTAGTTACTATGTGAGTTATTAGATTATGTCTAGGAGTTAATTTTAATTGGTTAAAGGTCTAGGGGGATCTAGCCTATATGAGAGTCAACAATGCAAATGCAAGATTTCAATGAGAAGCATTCCTTTTCCTAAGTCGACTAAGACTAGTGCCTAAGGTTGGGTAAGGGGTCAACTAAAGTTACAACAAGAGATTAATACAAATCAAAAGAATAACTTTACAAGACTTTTACAATCAGATTAGATACAAAAGAATTGAGATAATTATCAAGAAGGTAAAGAATATCTAAATGATACAATTAGATACAAAGATACAATAGTCTATAAATGAAATAGGCAAGCACTAATTAAACTAACTTGACTTGATTTGTGCAGGGAAAGGAAAGAGTTTTCAAGAGAAGATCACCACAACACAACAAGCCAACAACTCAAACAATGAAGTGCCTCCACAAGATGCACAACTTCAAGGGGTTGTCTTCAATGGAATCAACACAACTGCAAACCCAAACAAGAAGTGCCTCCACAAGATGCGCAACTTCAAGGGGTGAAATTTAAAGGGAGAAAAGCTTCCATGGGCAAGAGATGTGCATCTACTAGTTAATTATCCACAATGCTCAATAAATTGCATGTAAAGTAACTTAAGTGAAATGCTTGCAAAATTAAAGAGCATAAACCATCAAAAGATTAAGAAGTTATACCAAGTTGAGGTGGATTAAGTTTTAGGATTGATTAAGTTGATTAAGTTAAAGTGTGAATCATAAAACTATGTGACTTCCCTAGAACTCTCCCCGCTTATACCAAAAAGACTGTTAGGTGCTCAAGAAGTGAGGCAAACAAGGCCACACCCTAGCTCCACAGGTCAATCCGGGGAACAAAAGTACGCAAACAAGGGGGACACCTAGTCTTTTTTGATAGCAAAGTTGGAACAGTTAGAGATGCTCTAATTAAACTAGATTGATTGAAGACCTATGGATCTAAGGCAAATTGAACTTAGAATTAGTTAAGTTGAGTTGGGTTAAGTGCTTGCAATGTGAAGTGTTTGAAAAGTAAATTGCAAGAAAGTAAAGATGCTTAAATACACAAGTGCTTGAAGGTAAAAGTGCTTGCAAGTAAAGTAAAGTAAATTGCTTAAGCTTGAAAGAGATTAAGTGATTGAACGTGAAAACAAAGTTAATACTTGGAAAGAAAAGGAAGGCTTGGAAAACACAAGTAAGTTATTATGTCTCCACGGCTTAAGCAATGAAATGAAAAGAATTACTAAGATCTAAAGATAAACCATAAACACAAGCACTAGAAGCAATAAACTATAACTAATTACCTAGCCTTATGATATAGGATGGTTGGCTTGGCCAAACTTTTTCCTAGGTGTAGGCAAACAAATAATGAATGAAATGACTTGAAAAGAAACTAATTCTAGCCACACAACCTTGTCTTAAGGACAAGTGGGGCAAACTAGAAATGAAAAAACAATGCTGAAAATAAAACTAATTAACTAGTCTTACGATATAGGATGGTTGGCTTGGCCAAACTCTTTCCTAGGTGTAGGCAATCTAAAAATTAAAAATGCAGAAATTTAAGAACTTTTAGATAAGGCAAGCCCTAGAGACTCTCTTGGGGCTTACTTACAATGGAGGAAAGAAGAAGAAATGTTGGGAATATGTTACCCCAACTTAGGCGGTTAATCTTTGACTTGTAGATGCCCCAAATGGGCTGTAATCCCTCCCAAATGTCACCAACCTGCAAAAAATCAGCAAGCAGAAGCTTGCTGGAGCAAGCAGAAGCTTGCTGGAAATGCTGCAAAAGTGACAAAAACTTGTGAAAATTTCTGTTGTAAAAACCAGAAATTTTCTGTGTAAATTTTAGCAAGTTATAAGCATATAAATGACCTATCTAAGCATATTAGTATACCAAAAGATTATGGAAATGAACAGCAATTAGAAACAAAAAATTTTAGAGGGTGAATGTGGGTAAAAATGGAGATTTCCAGATCTGAAATCTTCTATTAAAACCCTAGGCAACTTTGTCAATCTTCAATGCTAAGCTACAAGAAACGATAGGAAGTGAGTAGATCTAGATATTAAATCAAAAAAATACTTTGAAATAACTACCAAGAAATTCACTAGATCTATGATAATACTATCATAAAACTAAATAAGCAAAATACTTTGCTCAATATTCCTACTATAGATCTTCAAAGCTAAGCATGTAAAAGAAAAATGCAAAAGAACAAGATCACCTCATGAAAAGTATGGCACCAAGAAGACTCCCAACACCATATGTCCTCCAAAGATTTCTTTTATTCAATAGCAAGCTTGAGAAAATACTTGCCACAAGCTTGAGAGAAGAACAAGAGCAAAAGAAAGCAAGAGCAAAGAGTGGGAGAGGATAGATTTTGGCATAGTAACAATACTGAGAGTAGATCTATGAAATGAGGGAGGAGAGGACTTTATTTATACTTGAGAGCCAAGAGTTACCCCTCTTGGATGAGTTACAAGTGTCACACATCCAAGAGAAATAGACAAAGTCAAAGAAAAGTCACTTTTAGGGTTTTGGTAAGTTAGGGTTTGAGGGTTGAGTGAGGAAAGGGTGAAAACACCTTTTCCTATGGTCAAACATTAAGTTAGACACCAAGGAGGGCGAATTTAGGGTTTAGGTGGTTTTTTTCACTTAAACTTTTTAATTCCCACATGTCAATTAGCTAGGGAACACCACTTTAAGTTGTTGGCTAAGCAAGGGGGGGTCTTTTAAGTGGAAAATTACTTTTCCAACTTAGGAAAAAAGTTAGGAAACCTTTTTCACTCTCTCTCAAATCTTTTTGCTTCATTATTACAAAAAATTGACATTTTGACTTTGTCAATTAAGCAATTAAATTGCTGACTCTAGACAGACTTGGGCTCCTCATGGACAAAGCCCTATCAAAACTTGTCCAATTGAGCTGAAACTTGGTCCAAGAGTGTAGGGGGTCTCATTATGTTTCTTTTGAGTACTCATACCCCTATCAAAATTCTCAAGGACCTAGTTTTTACATTTTTATATAAAAAATAATTAAAATTACCATTAATTGGATAATTTTAAATTAAAAAAAAAAAAAACTACTTAGACTCAACGGAATTCCACAAGACTCTAGGAGATGTCTAGCATGGTCATTTACAATATTCCTAGACACGAATCACCATAGGGATCGACCATTAGAATGTCTTTCACCACTTTGGAGGATTATTGTGGGAGTGAAAAACTCAAGAGAAATTAATAAGGCTGGTTAGGCTAGATTAATAACCTGAGGAAAAAAAAGACTCGATGAAAGGAACTCCTCTAATGATGAAATCCTAGGCAACCGACCTAAACTATGATCCATGCAGACCCATTACACTATTATCCCATGCAGGGGAGCAGAAATTCCGATTACAAAAACACGTGCTGAGGCCAAAAATGCCTTGTAGAACCAACAAGTCTTCAACTTGGTAGCACCATCAGGTGTATATCTTCATGGTACACGGAGTTGACCCCCTAGTTGAAATAGGTGGTCAACACACGCCAACTCTGGACTTGATTGTGTCTTGCCTGGGGATTCTTGGAAGCTACCAGGGAAGCCTCCCTTCTGTTGGATACTATTCCTTCACTAAAGAGAGGGAAGTTGTTGCGTAGGTGACAGTGGTGACATCTTCCATGTTCCACTTGTCTTAGTGCCTTGTGAAGGCTTTGCACTTGGTGCAAGATTGTGTGGTAACATGGTTAATTCTCTTCACTATCTCGAGTGGTCTTACTATGCTCTTAAACAAATTCTCAAATAAATCGAAGGTAGAAACTAAAGAACGATTTGGTGTTTAGCATAAAAATCTGGTTTTACTTGGCAACTCTGTTATCTCAACACAGGAAAATTCTTTATGTCTTTTGAATCTTGGATAGTCACCAACCTTGGATACATTAGTTTTCACACATTCCTTTGATGCATATTTAAACACTTTAAAGGGCATTAATTTTACTTACTGCTGGTGCGTTTCTAATACACAGTTTACACATTGTTTGAGTGTTTGGATAGTTGATGTAGACACTTGGAATCTCGTCATTTGGAGTGTTCTAAATTGTTCCAGCACATTGTAGTATAAATGTTGGATGGTTATTGTTGCCCATTATCTTGACCTATCTTGGCTTGACCTTCTAGGGACACCCCTGTAGGTTAGGTATCCATTTATTAGCCTTAAAGCAAGAGGCAAGGCCACTGAGGTGACAGTGGATGGCTTGTCTAGTAGTTGCTTCTAGGCGCTCTCATTGGGTTAGGACTTTTCCCTTGGGAGAGAGTTCAAGCAGTAACATTGGCCAAGGATAGGCACTGATCTACTTGAATTCACCATAATAATTCCCATTGTACATCATAACTTTACTGATTGCTAAATTTGTTGAAGAAGATTATAAGGATAATTTAGCAATCACACATAGGGAAACCACCATTGTGTCGGAGGACAGCTGGCCTAAACTGAAGGGAAATCCCACTGAGGTGATCTTGGGTAGGGTTTCTAAGAAGTTTCCCTAGGTTTGCATTCTTGCTTGGACTTGAATATTTTACAGGTGCATAATTAGAAGGTAACAGGTACATTTTATGATACATGTTCACTAGACTAAGTCTCATCAAGGCACATATATAACAAGCTAAGAACAGATTATTATATTGCTTCCAACTAAAAAGTAATTAAATCTGAAATATGTTGTACCTCTACTTCTTGAATATAAGTGTAATCATAGCAAGAGTCTCTAACTACTTGTACGTAAGAAGCGATCAAAAAATCTCCCAAGTATTTACGAAGAAGATTGGCATCGTCTTGGTACTTTCCAGACCTGAATTCAAACAACATATCCAGCAAGGATAGTATAAATGAATTGGAAGAAGAAAATCTCATAATGTAAACAAAAACATTGATAGTAGATATTATTACAAATTTAAGGTTGAAGACTTGCATCACTGATCCATCCGAGGTAAGCATGAGCCAACGCTTGAAAGAAAAGGCCTTTGCACGTATTCCTTTCAATGCATCTGGAGGTGCTGGTAGGCCTGGGAGGTGAAAAGTATCAAGGTTCCCCTTTTTCATTTGATGAAGGCATTCTAGAGATGCTGCAAGTGTTTCTTCAGTGACACCAGAAAATTTATCTGCAATTGTATCAAAGTTTTGAAAGGTGATCATTACAACAATGTAATTAGTCTCTTATAACAAAGTGGCGAACCTTAATCTAATCTACTAGAAATATCCATCTGGCAATTCATCACCAAGAATAAATAGAAAGTGCAAAATGAAAAGGGATTTAGGGTGGGGGCGAATTGTAACACACCAATGAATGCTCTATCTGAAATCTCATGAAATTCATCCAAAAGCTTTTGTAGATTCCAGCACCTTGGAGCCTGAATAAATCAATAATTTGAGATTTTCAGATATCCCAACTGAAATATTCTAAGCCTAGAAACGTAAAAATGGAAAATGTGTGTTTTTCACCGAAAATGCTTCAGCAAACCTTATGTGAATCTACATGCCTGAGGACAATTTCATCCACAACAGCCTGCATATACCTGCAGAGTAGATATTCAGACCGTCTTAGTCTTGTTTAATCTATATTTATTTATTGGAAAAACAATAATGCATCCTTAACTGGACTTTAATCTGAGGTGAAAATTGTCGATAGCATTGTGAGCAACTGAAAATACAAGTTGAAAAGTGCCGCTTATTTTTGTGGAATGAATGAGAAATCTTCTTAAATATTAACCAGACAGCGATGCTAAAAAATTTAGTCAAAAAGAGCACATTCAACTTTCAAGCACATGAATTACTGTATTAAAGGAACAATGTAGTCTGCCAAAGAAATGTCTAAATGCTAGCTTCTCTGAGGCAAACCCTTATAAAGGAAAAAGATAATTATAAATATTATTTATAACATGATAAATTGATAAATGATGCTTGATGTAAAGAATGTTTGGGTGCTATTTATATAGTATAGGGTGCTGGCATGCCCATTAACTAATGGTCATGTCTATTTGTGAACTACTTTATCACCAGTAATTCCTTAACTCATATATGTGACAATTCCTCCGATATCGAAATGCTTTCTCATAGAAGTGTGGCTGAATTGACACCTCCTTTAGCATTTGGTATGATACTGTGTGTATTTGTGGTGTTGGCATGTCAAATGACAACAGTTATTTGGTGAGACCATTAGATATCAACTGGATTCTTTTGGACAATTGTGACAACCTGTTACATCTGTCCACCTAAAAACAGGACATCTTCACATTCAAAATTAGATCATTCTTCCTTGTATGGATACTTCTTATTCTTGAGAGCTTCTAGAAGATCTCCTAGGGAAAGAAAGTAGTCAACATATTAAATTGATTATTTCTAACCTCTGTTGACCTTCTAATAGCGATATTTTGATAGTATTAAGCATCATGTTCTCTCAAAGCAGGTACACTACTTCATGGTAAATTCTTTAGTAACAGGAGTTCACAAGGTTTTATTACAATGCTCTTGATCTTTACTGCAAGTATTTCTCGTTCAAGGGTAACATGATGTATTTAACGTAACCACTTTAAAATAACTATCATGACATGCTTATTCCATTGACAATGGCAACATACAAGGTTGTGAGACTTGGCCAAGACTTGCAAGTCTTGTCGAGTTTGGCCAAGTCATTTCTGGAACAAGTACTCAGCTAAAACTCACCCTGAAAATCGCCAAAATAAAAAACTCAGGAAACCCTCCAAGACTTGGATAAAATGTGTGCAACGAACCAAAACGTGCAAGTTCGAACCCTAGTGCGCACTAGCAGACCCACTATGACGTGTTTGTTCAATTGACAATGGTAACATACAAGGTTGTAAGACATGACAAGGATTCACAAGTCTTCTCTAGTCGTTCCTAGAAAGAGTACTTAGCTAAAATTTGCCAACAATCTAAAACTTGGGAAACTCGCCAAGACTTGGCTAACATTCATGCAACTCAAAACTCAAGCAAAACTAGCATGTTTGAACCAAGGCTGTTGGCAGCGGGAAGCGGGAGCGTTTTTTTTATATAATACATATTTTAATAAATTTTGATACATATATATAAAAAAAACATGTAAAATGTCGAATCGATTGCAAAAAACATGAAAACATAGACATAAAGATCATTCAACTATTGGATTACTAATGATCATTAAAGCATCAACCATTTAGTACACATAACATCAATCATAATAATTTGGCTAGAAAAAAATGTGTTATCTTCTTCATGGAGCATCCTAGTGACTAGATAAGTTGATGTTATGATGGTTGTTTGCCACTAGGAGGGGGTGTTCTACTTGTTTATCCTGTGTTGAATGTGTGATGGGGGGCATACTTAATGATTGGATGGAGCTAGCACTTTCTTATGTCACTTTCTTCTATGATGTTTCTAGAGTGGGGTGATGCATGTTTCCTTTGTGGGATTTTCTAGACATCACCTAGAGGGACATATGTCTGATGATGATAGTACCCTTGTTGATGTACTTTTTGTAAATTTTAAAGGTTCAAATCTTGGGTTTTGGTTTCAATAAATTGCTTGTCTCAGTTTAATGCTCATTCCTAAATGCATTTTCAAAATTGGAATTTATAATAAAAAACACATTGAATCTTTTACTTGCACAATGGAAACAAGAAATCAAATCACTTAATGACACAAGATATTTTGGGCAATGCCCCTGGAAAAACCCCGAAGGGATAACCAGTAGAGAAGAAATTTTATTATTATGGCCACAGAGAAAATTTTCTGGAAATTACAGCAAGAGATACAAGAACAAGTGCACCTTGAAATTCATTCCCAACACAGGAAATCATGCCAGCAGTACTGTATGGCATGTACGGATAGTCAAACTAAGGATTTTGACTGCCTTGAACTTTGTGCCTCTCACTCATGCGGTTGTAGTGTATTCTTCTCAATTTCTATGCACAGTATGGTCCGCATTAATTGTTGTACGGTCTGTGCATTACTTGTTGCTGTATGGCCTCAATTTCTTATCCCTCCTCACATATGTGAATCTCTAGGAAATTTGTGCTGTACTTGCCTTGATTTTGTGCATTTACTTGCTGTACGGATTGCATTAAATGATGTCCTTTCTCTTTGGGAATCCTACCCTTCTTCGCTACAATATTTCTCTCATATTTTCTCTTTTCCTCTTACGCTCTCTCTCTCCTCATTAACGAATAACGAACACGTCTTATCCCCTAGATTTACTTTTTGTCTCTTCACGATGAAGTTATTTAGTTAATTTAGATCTAATGGCTCAGATCAAATCCTAGGCCACTTAAGATCTAAGGTTGTGATATAATCACTCATTATCACAACTTAAGCCACTTTATTCCTCATAAAGCAAAAAGTCACTTAAACTTTATAAATATAAAGTTCATATCTATAGACCACTTTATGTCCCCCACATGCTAAGACACCAAGCACACGTAGAAGACCATCCGAGCTACAAAACTCAACACTCCCTCTTAGCGAGGAAGGTGTTCTTCACCAACCCAACTTATCTCTGAATTTAATAAACCTTCCTTTTGTCAAAGATTTTGTGAGGATGTCCACAACCAACTCATCTGTGGGAATATACTGAAGTTGCACTGTCCCTCTCTGAACATAATCTCGGATGAAGTGGTATCTAATCTCAATGTGTTTCGACTGATAATGAAACACTGGATGCTTTGAGAGTTTGATACTGAAGATTTTCCAGGTCCTATCAAGCTACCAACTAGGTCTGTCTTTGACTTCAAGTTGGCTCTAAGTTTCAACTGTCTAACAATGGTTTGCTGCCGTTTTAGGACAGCAAACTGTTCAGTAACTTCTTCGCTGATTTGTTACAGTTACATAGTCCATTTAGGTGCTCTAGAATGTAGTTTGTGTCACCAAGAGGTTAGCACATGCATACCAAAATATATGTAACACACCTAGAGATCTTTACTGCTGAAAATACTGTAGTTCTAAACTCTAACATACATGAAAATGAACACAAGTATTTTTCGTCAACATGACCCTGGATCAAACCCCCCCGGGGAAAACCAGTTTTGAATATGAGAGTATATATAGGGAGAATAGAAGGTGGAATACACCAAGTACAATAAACAGAAGAACCTAATACAATAGCAGCTTGATCCAAGCTGCAATACAAGCCCAACTGAAGCAAGTGCGCCCTCCAAAAATGTTGTCAAGACCACTAAACTGGAGCTCTCTGCCAACTGGAAGCTCTGATGGAGAAACCCTCCCACGATATTCTGATACTAAGATGTAGCCTCCCTCTGAAACAGACCTCACTGCAATCTGAACTCTGAAAGTCCTCCCTGTTGATGATGCGCCCTCCTCACCAAGTGCGCCCTCCTCCAAGCAAGAACCTCTCCACTAAATAAATGAGGACTTAAGCTTGCTGGCTGCCTCCATGGATAGAAGCACCCAAGCTTTCCTCAACCATAGCCTCAAACTCTCCAAGTGAACAAATGAGTGAATGAGCTCCTCCTTACCCTTTGCACCCCTCTTGAACCTCCACAAGGAAACCTAAGTTTGAACAGTTGAGATCATCCAATCTCATGTCAATTCAATGTTTGAGATCATCCCATAATAATCTCACTCTCAAACCCACTTTGGGTTAAGTTCCCTAAGTTCACTTTATGTCTCCTAATTCACCCACAAAGTGAATTAATAGTCATTTAGGCTAAAATGACCAAATTTCACTTTTGCCTTAAATCTCCTAAGTCAAAGTGAAATTAGACATAAAGTACAAGGCACAAAGTACATAGTACTTCCCACATGTGTTTAGGAGCTCACAAACACATGGGGAACACTTCCCAAGGTACATAATCTCAACACTCCCTCTTACCGAGGAATGTGTTTCTCACCAAGCCCATCTTGTCTCTGAAATAGACATGTTTTCCCCTTGGCAGGGCCTTGGTGAGGATGTCTACAATCTGATTGTCAGTCGATATATACTGTAACTACACTGCCCCTCTCTGAACCCAATCTCTGATGAAGTGATATCTGATCTCAATGTGCTTCGATCGGTCATGGAAAACTGGATTCTCAGAGAGTTTGATACAACTCTGATTATCGCAGTGTATGACGGTCAGTGGCAACTCCTGACCAAATCATCCTACCAGCATCTTACGAAGCCAAATGGCCTCGCAACTGACCTGACTGGCCGCTATGTACTCTGCCTCAGCGGAACTCAAAGCAACTAACATTTTCTTCCGACTGAACCAAGGAACAAGTTCTGACCCCAAACCAAAGCAGCACCCTGAGGTGCTTTTTCTGTAAATAGCACATCCTTCCCAGTCTGAGTCGGTGTAGCCAACCAAACTGAACCCATCACCTCTGATATAGTCCAGGACAAAATCAACTGTCCCAGCAATGTACCTCAACACATGTTTTGCCCCAATCCAGTGAACACTCCTTGGCTCTACCATATGTTGGCTGAGAGTGTTCACGGCAAAACAGATATCTTGTCTAGTGTTGACCAGATACATAAGTGAACTGATCAACTGCCTATAAACTGTAGCAACTACCAACTGGGAATCTGAAGCACTAAGCTTCTTCCAGTTGGTAACCATGGGTGTCGACATAGGTCTGCAGTACTCCATATGAAATCTGCTCAGAATATCTGCAGCATACTTCCCCTACCTGAGAAATATGTGTCCCTCCTCCTGTCATACCTCCATACCCAGAAAATAGTGCATCAACCCAATGTCACTCATCTCAAACTATGATGCAAGTCCTAGCTTGCACTTAGCTATGAGATCCTTGGCTCCTATGATGAACAAGTCATCCACATATAGAATGAGAATGAGTGTGTCCTCACCTTTAATGATGTAATAGAGGTTAGGATCATCATCGCTCTTCTCAAAGCCCATCTAAAGCAAGTAAGTGTCAATACGTGAATACCAAGCTCGTGGAGCTTGCTTCAGACCATAAAGTGTCTTTCTCAAAAGACACACGTGAGTCTCCCTCTCACTCACCTCAAACCCTTGTGGCTGCTCAATGTACACCTCCACATCTATAAAGCCATTCAGAAATGCGGTCTTCACATCCATCTAATGAATGCTCCAACCCATCTCTGCCGCTATGGCAATAATACTCCTGATCGAGGTGTATCTCGCAACTGGTGTGAATGTCTCATCATAATCGACTCCCTCTATCTGAGAGAAGCCTCGCGCCACAAAACGGGCCTTGTGTTTCTCTATGCTGCCATCTGCAGCATACTTGGTTTTGTACAACCACCTGGAAGTCACAACCAACTTCCCCACTGGCCTCGGAACCACCACCCAAACATCATTGTGCACAATGGAGTCATACTCCTCAAGGATGGCCTCTCTCTAGACCTACTGGTCCACTGCCTGCGCAAATGTTTGTGGCTCAGTATCTAAGATACTCGTCACTAAAGCCAAATATGATCCAAGTCTCACTGGAGGTCTACTCTCTCTGATCTGGCTCTTGGGCTCCCCTGCGTTCTCCTTGGCCTCCTTCAGGGTCTCCTAAAACCATCTAGGTCTCCTCTTCCCTGAAGTGGTCAATGGAGAAGTAAGGTCTCTCTACCCAAGAGTAATTACATCAACTCTAGTCTCAACATTCTAAGATCCTGAAGCCTCTACCCCCTATGACTGTGACCCTGAAGCTGTACATGGTGACCATGTCACCCCTAATACTGGCGTACCGAAAACCTGAGGTTGTGCTCCCTCTAAGACATCAATCGGTGCCTCTGCATCATCCTCCACACTGGCTCTCGACTCAAGAGATCTCTGAAAAACCCTATCCTCCTCAAATCTGACATCTCTTCTCACTACCACTCTCCTAAGTGATGAAATGTAGATACGGTAGGCTTTGGACACCTCTGAGTATCCAACTAGAATCCCCTGTTGGGTTGTGGGGTCTAGCTTTGTCCTCTTCTCCGAGGGGACATGAGAATAGGTCAAGCACCCAAAGATCCTGATGTGCTCGACATCGGGCCTCCTACTAGTGAAGGGCTCCTCATGAGTCATCTTCCCCAATATCCTGTGGGGACTCTTGTTCTGCAGGTAAACTGCAGTAGCACTCACCTCTGCCCATAGGTAAAGAGGCAAACTCTGATTGTGCAACATGGATCTCGCTACATCGGTGATAGCCCGGTTCTTCCTCTCGGCAACCCCGTTCTACTGGGGGTTGTATGGTACGATCATCTGTCTTTTGATCCCATGCTGGGCACAAAAGTCTATAAACTAAGAGGAGGAATACTCTCCTTTGTTATCTGACCGCAAGACCTTGATCCTCTTTCCAGATTGGTTCTCCACAAGAGCTATGAACTCTTGGAACCTCTTGAAGACCTCACTCTTGGTCTTCAGGAAATAGATCCAAGTCTTCCTTGAGTAGTCATCAATGAATGTGAGATAGTACTCACAACCACTCAAGGACTACTGAGACATGGGCCCACACACATCCGTATGTAATAAATCCAGTATCCCAGCTGACATGGTGTCACTGTTGGGGAACGAGGCCTTGGTAAACTTACCAAGCGCACACCCTCTGCAAACATCTTGATGCTCTGTATTGATCTATGGCACTCCGGTCACAACCTCTCTCAGTCCTCCGAGACCTCCATGATGTAGATTGGCCATCCTACGATGCCATAGCTCACTGCCAATGCATGAAGAGGCTGAAAAAGCAATTTGAATAGTTTACCATCCCTCACTCCAATCACTTGTCCCGAGGCAAGCGAGGACCCCTTATGAAGACATTGGTCCCTCTGAAGGACACCTCAAGACTTCTATCCCGGAGGGTAGAAACTGAAATCAAATTCTTCTTCAGCCCAAGGACATAGAGAATATCCCTGAACGATATAGGTGGCATGCCATCTCTCCGAAAGGTAACAATGCCAATCCCAACAACTCTAACCAAGGAGTCATCTCTAAGGGCAATCTCCATCCTAACCTATGTGTCTCTGAGATCAGTCAAGTGCTCTCTAACTCCAGTCATATGACTCGAAGCCCCACTATCAATATACCAGATACCGGGTGCCATCTCAACTGAAGTACAGCATATGAGGAAAGCACACTCTCTCAAACAAAGTCTTAAACTCTGCCTCCTCTGTTGTAGTTGTGGTACCACCCCTCTTTTCCTTCCTATTGGGACATTGTCCAGCATAGTGCCCCAACTTCTTACAAACAAAGCACTTCACTTTGCTCATATCTCTCTTCTGACCACTGTTGCTCTCTCCTCCCTGTGGTGGGGCCCCAAACTTGGGACCCTGCCAACCTCCCTGACCGGCCTTCTTCTTGCCCTTTGTCCAAAGAGCAAGATCCTCATCACCCTACACTGTTTGTTGATGTTGGCCAGAAGCCTCTGAGAGAAGTCTAGTCTCCTCCTAAACGAAATGATCCCACATCCTCTCCCATGTGGGCATGACCTCCCTGGAAACAATGCCACGAACGAATGGACCCCATGGTTTGGTAAAGTTGTATAAGGCTGTCATCACCATAGAATCTGGGTCCACCACCTCTCCAACGGCTCAAAGCTCGTCTCTGATCTAGGTGTATCTGTTAATGTTTATGCCATTATTATAGTTCTTTGCATTTCAATAGATAAGAGCATAATAAGAACAAGATCACTGAGAAATACACATTCACAAGAGACACAACATTTATCCTGGGAAACCCTCTAGGGGAAGAAAACCCAGCAAAACTTCCTTATCA